>APFE031519021.1:109151-125584 GCA_000404065.3 Pinus taeda | reverse complement strand
CATGGTTTTGGACGTGATGGTTTTTGGTCCATGGTATTGGATGCTTTGGCATGTATAAATATGTATTGTAAAATTGAAAGGAACATAATGAAAAATCAAGTTGGTAGTCCTGGTTTCGGGATCCAGGGGAAAATCTCTATGTATATGTGTTTTATGTGTTATGCTCTCGCATTTTTTATTTTCTGTGGTTTAGAATTCGTATGCAGGTAATTTCTGTACAGGGTTAAAACCTACAAAGGGACCATGTGGAGTTTTATTTTTCATGTCTTTTTCAAACTATCTAAACATAAAAAAGTATACCGAGTTACACCTTTGTCGAACTCATTAAAGCATTAAACGACATCAGATTTGTCACCATGATGAACATGAGCTTCTCCTTCCTAGGGCTCACTAAACTTACTAGGTCATATTCATCCCAAGGATGAACTTACAGTGCAAGCACATGATATCCCTTTCAAGCTTGCGATAAAAAATAATTGGGGTACCTGCCAGAAATGGTGGGGGAAAATTTGGAAACTCAATCAGTTGTGTTAGCAGCTCACTCTTGAACATGACACTATCTGTTTTGTGTCGGGTTGGGGTATCCTCCTTTCATCATTGACCTTCATGGGTTGGGTCATTCATTTTTTCCTTCCATTTGATCTCTACCACGTCATCATGACCACCGATACTATGGATCCAAAAGCGGCCAAAATCCAAAATCATGTCGCCGATATGTTCAAGAGTTAGTCCCTCTGTAGTTACACTTACTCCTGATTCTCTGTATCATCTAAAATCATTTGCATCCCTTTGTCTTGTGTCTATGATGTGGTATACATCATGGCCCTCCTTCGACATGGTCACTTCTTGTTGACTTCATCTCATTATCTAGGAAGTTGGCCAAGAGACTCCCTTCCAATACCTTAGAGCTTACATGCCCTAATGGCATGTTCTTCGCACTCAACAACAAGTTCACATCATTGGATTTCGATCGGGTGATTTCACGGGTGTTCAACATTAGTTCCTTTATTCACATTCAGTGAACTGTGTTGCCAGTACCTTAAGAGCCATTATCATTATTGGTGGTTTCTCTCGTGCTTGTTAACGGTTCACATCATTAACTGATAATCAAGCAACTTCCTAGAATGTTTGACTTCAACACATTCATTCTTATCTTAGGATTTGTACTTTGATCAAGTCATTTGGAATGCAAGACCCTGGGCTAGGATTACATAAGTCCAGGTTGCGAGGCGATGTGACATGATAATGTTGATATACATGTCTCTTTCAGATGGATGGTTGCAACCATACCATGAGTTGTTATATGTGATCCCTCTCATTATTATATGGCTCTGACCATACCTTGGTTTCGTTATGATCCTTTTTGCTAGATGGATGCGCCCATGCCTTGGATCCATTTACATGATCATTCTCTGGATGGCTGTGTCCATACCATGATTCATGTATTATTATTCAGAGTTTTCTGTGATGTATATGTATCTATGCTTGCTTATAGGTTATCCGGTGAACTTCGGTTTCCCGCACACACTTGTAAAGAATTGCACTCCTCACTCTAGTTCGGCCTTCATGCTTTAGGGGGCATCTGTTACACAACATTTTATCATTGTCCCTGTACTCCCCATCTATGATCCTGGTGGACCTCTACAGTGTACCCGAAATGCTTTCTTATCATGAAGAAGCTCCCATTGTCTCCCTCTTCATGAGCAGAACAATTCCCTTTTGCATCGTTTCCTAAAAATATTTTGTTTATCCCAATTTACAAGACCGACGCTAATGACTCGTGTCCTCCTTGCACCGATATGTAGGTTTTAAAATTGTCCCTAATGCCAATCAGATTGACTAATCCCTTTCTCAGTCGCACCGATCCTATTTTGGAAATTTTTTTAGATATGGAGTCGAAGCTTCCAGCTCTTGAAGCTTCGTAACGTAAGTCTTGTAAATTGTTAGGCTGGATGGAGTCGAGGAGGTCATTTTGGGCTCCTTTCCCCTATTAGGATGGAACTAATCCAAGAGATAAGGCCTTCTCCCATGATTAAGAGGAATAATATCCCATCCATCCAAGCTATAAAAACTTCTCTTTTTTCCCAAGAAAAAGCTAGTACTCCTAATTAAGTTTTAGTTTGGAGTTAGAATAATCAGCAAGACATCTACAGTCTGAAGTTTTCTAGTGTATGTTTGAGGGAGAATAGTGTGTTTGGTGTGATTTGAGACTAGAGGGAAAGAGGCCTTAAAATCTCTGTTGTTGAGGTTGTCCATGAAGTGTTAGCAGAAGTGTGGGAACCCGGGTATGTCGGAGGATAACAGAAACGTCAAGACATCGGTTGTAATCTCTTCTTGAACTAATATATATGCAACTATCGATTGATTTCCTTCATGAAATGTCATCTCACATATTTATGGATTAATGTTTCTTAACCTGTTAAGTAGGTTGAATAGAATATTGTATGCTATTATGTTTTTTGTTTGTTGTTGTTTGCTTGTTTCAGGTGTGCAAAGGAAAGAAATGAAAGATAGCTAGAGCAAGGAAGTAGGATCATCAGCAAGCTGAATAGAATTCTAAGAGATAGGCCCTCTTAATTGATTCTAGCCCAAGGAAATATTCCATAGGTTGTATTTTTGTGACTAGACCCGCTCTCTCAGGCTAGAGTAATTGTTTGTGTCCGCACTTAGAATTTACCTGCATCACACTATGATCTAGTTGAAAATTTTGTTGTGTTTGATTAAGTTGGCACAAGGTGAACCATATATGTCCATGGGTAAAGTGGGGAAGCCAAATTAACCAAAAAAGTGAATTAATACTTCCAGAAATGCCAAGGCCCTACACCGCAAATGAACTGAAACAGAGAAGCTAGTATTCAACTAGTGTGTCACCAAGTGTTATAGCGGTTGCAACACCCTCCAAAATTTTGTTCTACATCCAAATTTTAGAGCACTCCTTGGTTTTTCCCTTGATGTTCATGAACACTCGGGCTCATCCCATGAGCTCTTGTTGAGTTCTCATACCCTCTTCGCTTGATCGATCATCGGTCGAGTTTTGGCATGTTGATCGCTATGTCATTATTGTGAGTTTGTTCTGGAATTTTGAAGGTTTTTCTTTGTGTGTATGATTTATTTTCTCTCTATCAACATCAGTCGCACTCACACACTAAGTTGTAAATATTATCGCATAATTGTCATCACGGTCATTTGAAGAGATATTTCAACTGCTCCACTTGTTACTCTCAATCTTCGAGCCAGTCTCACTCAAAACATGTTGTGTTGTTGGTCAGAGGTATCTTGTCATTGAGTCATGCTAAGTGTGTGATCACATTATCGTCTCTGCACGAGTACACTTACTTTCACACTTAGTCAATTCTTCTGAAAATCTGGCGGACCGAACAACCCTCTGTAAGTCATATGGGATCTCAATGACCTTGCACTATTCCCAGAACAACGTAGAACTTGAGGCTATCCTCGGGAAGCCTGCTCTATGAAATTATAGAAATGAGCCAGCTGACTGATTCCCAAAAATGCACAGAAGTTGTCCCTAAATCTGATCCACTTTGTGCTTCATGCAAGATCTCCCATCAAGCCTCCCATTGGTCAACCGGAGAAAGAACTTGAGTTGTGATCCTAGGTTGTATTGAGCTCCAGAATTACGAAAAGTTGTCCTGCCCTACCAACCCTTCTTCCCTGATCTGAAACCAACCCAGGAATTGTGCAGATTTGTCTTGTCCTTCCCTTCCTTCCCACTCTGCAACGAGCCCAGGAATTGTGCATAGTTGTCCTACCCTACTAGCCCTTCTTGCTCACTCTCCAAACAGCCCAGGAATTGTGCAAAGTTGACCTACCCTACCCTTCTTGCATGCTCTACAAACATATCAGGAATTGCACATAGCTATCATGACCATCCCTTCTTCCTCACTCTACAACTAACTCAGAAACTGCACAGAACTGTCGGAGCCCGGACTGTCTCTCAGGATTGCACAGTTTTGACAAGCAACCTGACCTTGTGCTCCTCTGGAAAATTGCACAGATTTTTTTACCAGTGCCTCTTGATGCCTGTAGTGTCTTCCTTGGAGAAATTTCACAGATCCTAGTTGGATGACCTTTCTAGTTCTCCCTTGGAAAATTTCATAGATTGGCCTAGCATCTCCCCGACACCCCACCTGGCCTTCCTCCCTGAAACTGTGCAGTTATGCCTCCCAACTAGGTTTTGCCCCAAAGTTGTCATTTCTATCTCGGATTGTGAAAATATGTCTCTTGGTGAGATCTGCGTTGTTTTTCTGAACAATTATCTGGAGCCTTGCATCCTGGCCTGAGCTATGTTGTGTGCAGTTTCAATTCCTTGTCCCTCTCTCGATCACTTGCACCAAAATGGAAAATAATGCATCATGATAAACTAGAATATTTTTGGATTTGATGTCGTGTCATCATGAGTGATTGTAGGAATAGGTACATCGATGAAACATGGCGCGATGACGAACGAGATGGAAAATAGGCGCATGCTAGAATACTTACTCATGGTCGAACGAACAAATGAAGCACATTGAGCAAGCGAGTGAAAGGGACACATTCGCATGCAACATACATCAAAGACCAAGACTGTGAAACACTCGTGCACTTTTCCACGCGAAGGTGAAGACATATTATACCAAGGGCATACCATTACTTAGCATCACAGTCGCTTGACACGGACACCATAGTCATCCAATACATGTCAGGAGTGTCATGTCGAGTTGTGTCATGAGTTGTCTCGACCACATCACTACTATGGGCCATACTTGTTGTAATCAATGTAATGTAAAGTGGAATTCCAAGAGACACACATATGAGGTAGAAGAGTCATGTAAAATAAAAACTTCATAGGAAGTCAAATAGTCATGAGGGAAGTCGAAGATTCACCAGGGTCAGTTATATCTCCTTGGTTATATATACCACCTCGTTGTATCAGCAAAGGAATTTTCACCTTGGTTCCTCCCACATAGCCTTGAGAGTCTATAATATGTTCTTTGAGGAGCGAGGAGTGGCTCCAATGTCCCACTATTGAGACTAGTGATGTATGGTGTACAAACATGTCTTGGATATTTTGCTTAATTTAGAAGCCTATCTCAGGCCAGTACATTTTCACCCATGTTTTCTATATGTTTGTAAGACTACTCTTTAAACATTTGTAATGCATGTTTTCTTAACCTATACTAAGATAGTTGTACTACTTCAATTATTTTTGTACTCATATTGTTGAAGATGTGTTGTGTTGTTTATCATTGTTGTCCAGTCCATGTGGACTACCCTGTCACACATTAGACATACCATCTTTGTGTATTTCTTGGTGATAATGACTGTCACCCCCATGTGGACTGTTCTACTAGACAATGTACATTTTTTCCCTTGAGCTTTGGTTTTCACGATTGGACAGATCCTTCTTGTTATTCGCATGTGTTTCTTCCTTGGTTGGGATTATTCCCTCTCATCAAGAGGCTCACTTTACCTCCCCCTTTTGACACTAACAGAACCCAGACACAGAGTTACATTACACACTAACTAGGCACACTCACCTCGCTTTCTTGAAGTTACAAGCATAACAATATCATGTGCTAAACAACAAGAGCTAACAAAAATATCTTAGAGAATGGCAATTGGACCATCGTACCGGGTGGGAGTCCCAAACCAAATAGTGTGAGGTCTATTTGGAACTTCATACCGGGGAGATCCCCTAAATGTTGGTGGGTCCAACACCATTAACATGTCTATTGCAAGAGAAAGGTGCTCATGCTCCCGAAACAATAAATCGAGCAAGTTAAGGTGCAATGGAAGCACTTTGGGCCTAATGAAACTATATGGGAGATGGAGGATCAGATTCGGGCTATCTATCCTTCCTTATTTTCTGGTTATGGAAAAGTAATTTTGGCATGGTGTTTTTGTATGGTGTTTTGGTATATGTCTTGGTATATGTTTGGTGATTTTCTATATGTACATATGTTTATGGATGTAAATACCGCCATGAGCTATGTTATAAAGCTCCAATAAGCGGTATGGGTGTCATGTCATTATGATGTTCTCTTTTCATGTTGGTTTCTTCTTCGCAAGGATGATCATTATAAATACTGCAACATTCTAAGTTATAAAGCTCCATCACCAATATATTTTTCCTACAACATTTTTGTGGCTATAGGTGGTGTTGAACACCGAGGACAGCGTTCCCCCAAGGGGGACGATTTTGTAACAACCCTGCTGAAAATTCCATGTAATAAATGTTAATAAAGGAAAAATAATAACCATAGTTGATGGGACACTTATTCCAAGGTGAATGTTGGGACAACTAGTGATGGGGATCACTTGTGATTGTTTAATGGCTAAGGAAATTGGCAAAGGAAATGGCTAAGGCTTTCGAAAGGAAAAATGGAACTTCTAGCACATTTATTTATAAAAATAATTGAAATTAGGAGGAAAAGGATGTGAAAGGTCATAGGTTGCATGTGAGGAGGAAAATGAAGGAAAATCATGGAAAGTGAAGAAGATAGAGGTGCCATACATAAAAAGGCTTTTGAGGATCACTTAGTAATCTTTTGTTAGTTCAGTTTTGGAGCTCTAGCATTATTCTATCTCTCTCCCTCATACTCTTGGATACTTAGATCTTTCTTGGAGCACTCTTGGAGGGTGCGGCATACTTGGATTTTTGGATCAAGAAGGTAAAGGAAGAGAAAGAAAGTGCAAGAGGACATTGGGATTAGTAGCTACAGTGGGATTTTCTTAGAGGTATTGAGTCGCATGTATGTTTTCCTCACTAGTTTTGGCATGCATGGCATATGCATGTGGATTTTGGTCATGATCTGTCACTAGCATGGAGGATTGACTCGATTGATAATGGATTCGCTATCCTTGCCATTTCCTGTATAGCCATGGAGTTTGTGTGTTTATTCATTATTTTGTTTTGGTTGGTTCTCATGTTTCCTTAGTTTGGGTTGAGTTATTAGTTCCCGGAAGCCTTAGTTGGACAAATGCTCTGGAAGCACTATAACAACTTGGGTTGAGTTACTAGTCTTGGAATCCTTGGTTGGACAAACGCTCAAGAAGCCTGATGGTGTCTATGCGTTGAGTTACTAGTCTTGGAAGGCTTGGTTGGAACAAATTCTCTAAAAGCCTCGGAAGGCTTGGATGGAGACCAATCTGATGATGGTTTTGTGACGTTCGACCATGAGGTGGAATCATTGTTTAATGGGTTGAGGTGGATGGCCTTTAGAAGTCATGGATGGTTTTGGATTGATGTGTTCTATGAGATCCCACATTCACGCTTGGAATATGTCATGGGGGCGAATGGCTTAAGAGAGATTTGGCTCAACGATTCTACGGTCGGGTGGAACGTGGAAGTTCATCAATATGAGGTTATTTCTCCTTGTAAATCTATGAGCATTATACTAGATTATATGTGGTTTATATGGATGTGATTTCATGATTATTTTTGTTGCTATTATGTTGGTTTTTTATATGTTTTATGACAGTAGCTACGTATGGCTCTCATCATGATTTTACTTGTAAATGAATGATCAATGTATCTATGACCTAATGGATGAAATGGCAGTGGATGTGTTAAGGAATCAATGCTACTTAACGATTCTCAGCTAAGTATGAGACCCCTATGCTCAGATCTATTATTTACGCCTGTTGATTACATATTTGTGATATGTTTGACAAAATGCTTCTCATGGCTTGTAGGGGTCAAGTCAAGGATTCATTCAAGTGATTGATTTTGCACTTTAATTTCCTTGTTAATTTACTTTTCTGAAGATACCATGGAATTATGGGCAGTGACATAAGATCTGGGCCTAAAAATGTGGCTTAATTTCTGGGGACATTGGCATACAACTGACAAAAAGAGTCCTTGGACACTGGCAGGAAGGCCTATGAGAGCGTCCAAATGTCCCTAGATGTTGGCATGCCCATAACATGAGAGCGTCAAGAGTTCTAGTTGTCGAAATGTTCAGTGGGACCCAAGGGCAAGATGCCTGAAGAATTGGATTGGTTCCTAACGGCCCTAAGGCTGATGTTGAAGGTTTGTATGGTGTGTTTTCGTCGGTTCCACTTCCTTAACATGACTTAGGAGGTTGAATCATATCATAGTGGACTCTCGCTGCATGTTTAACCCAGTTGGCCGATTTCTTGGGTAGATGTGGGAGGAGGGTGTTACACAACCAAGCTTCCCAAGATAACATTAACTACCTTCACATTGATCTCATATTGTTTCTACCCTACATCATATGTAGGAAAGGAGGTTGGGTATTGATATCCACCTTCACAATTGGCCATACATAAGCAACAAGTGCCTACAAATATGCCCTCATTCTCAATTTCCAAAATACAAATTTTGTTCCATAAAAAATAGAGGTGGATTGATAGAAAGTTATCCCTCTTGACTGATCATATTGATGGATCTCCCTACAAGCAATCAAGCTCCTTAAAAGAGACCTGCATTGATACCAATTGTTGGGAAAAATATTGAGAAGTGGGGGGGGGGGGGGGGGGTGTGGCGGGTTGGTGAATCAATATTTTAATTCACTTTAACTTTCAATTTCATATACATAATTTTGTACGCTACTGTTCTTAAAGAAACTTGCGTATGTACGTGACTTCAAAGGAGGAAAATAACATATATCTAGTTTACTAATTTTTCATGTGTTCCATTAGGTGATTGTCTTTAACCATGGCATTAGTAAATAAATAAATCTCTAGTATGAAGTAAAGAACAAAAAAATCACAACAGATAAGAAACACACATAGAACACCAAGATTTTAGGTGGAAACCCAATGTGGGAGAAAACCACCGTTGACGTTGTCTTTTTCATCTTTCTTATTATATAAATAAAATATTTATTACATTTTTGTACTGATGTGAACTCTTACCATTACGCAGGCACCCACCTGCAGAAGGCTACAACCTCCACTCGTTCTCCGGCTCCTACTAGAAGGGAGCTACAACCCCCTAATTGCGTTTACCAACTACTATCGGAAGGGATCTCCTACCCCCTTACTGAAGGCTACAACCCTGAACTCCTTGTGGAACACTTTTTGTAATGCTTCAGGTTGGATCCACTCGTCAAACAATCATCAATCAACCTATAGCTCATATCTCATCACATTTTATAACTAGGCCCATACAAATAATAAACCGAAACGAACATGACAAACTGAAACACCAAATCTAGGTCACTGAAGAACTTGTAAATAAACCAAATTTATGAAGCATCAAACCATTGAATGTCAAACCTAACTAGTACAAATAAACATCAAAATATGTACACAATTGTTCTTAATAGAACCTATGTACAGATCTCAAATCCCTGACAAACGAAAATATTGTTAAATTGAATCACTGTGTGAGTCAATGAATCACTCAATCACAATAGTTACATCAATATTGTCTCAAAGTAAATCCAAATCATAATGCAACATCATCAATGACCAATATTCCAAGCCACAATCCAATTAACCCAATCACTAACAGATACAGATCAAGACATCATTGACAGACATCAACAAATAGAACATAATTCATTAATTGTCATCATAAAGCAACACTACAAACCCTTGTATATATATGTGACTTCCATAAAATAAATCAATGTATGTACATGACCACCATGCATGACACCCGCATATATATTTCAATCTACTAAGTAAATTATCATAGAATTTATATGTTACTTTACTCAACCAGGTTTGTGTGTGTATGCAACAAATAGCATACAGATCTTGAAATTACTTTATCAAACCTTCTCTCTAATTCACAACATCTGTTAAACCTATATCTCAAAATGGTCACTATATTTAGATCAAACTATCATCATAGATGTAAATTAAAATTACAAGCATAAATAGATTAAGCAAGTATTTTCATTAGTCTTCACCACACTTTCAGATCTATTTGATTTGAACCATCTCCTTGCTTCCTTGTGCATGTTGGGTGCAGTATAGGGTCTATAAATGTACCAACATTTAATTTGTCAATATGGAAAGTTTGTGAACTTCGAGACGCAGCACTGGAAATGCCAGAGAAAGCTCTTGACAACCTGCAAAATAAATGCTAGTCTATCTTGTGTTTTAATCTCATCAATAAATGAAATCCTACACTAAAGAGAATTCAAGAAAACATCAATCCACACAATTAAATCATGTGGGAAATAAAAGGAAATTAACAATGCGAAAGGAAATTCTAAACACAATAGAACAGAAGGAAAACTGAACTAGAAATCAAGCAGTGACATCATAATAACAAAAAGGTTGTAAATGCTGGAATAAATTCAAAAACAATTCAAAACCATTTTGCTTGCACTAATTCCAAGTAAGGTTAACTTGAAAGCATCGTTAAGTAAATATGATGCATATATAACTTATCAAAGCAATTGAATTAATGTAATTCTCTCACCTTCCTTTCCTTGAAAATAAATCTTGCAAACTCTCCAGAAGTTTAATGGAAATTAAATGACACAATTTACTTTCATTAATATTGGCTCCACGACAGCCAATTACTATATGGGTTTTGTAAGCAGAGTTTTAAATGGATCTGTTAGTGCCTCAAAACCACACCCACTCACATCATTTTCATACTCCAGAGTATAAATCATTGCATCTCATCAACGCATAATCAAATCTTGTCAATAAGAACAACTCAAGAAATATCCCAAGTGTAAGCACAAATAGGAATAATTTCTTAATGCAACAAATCAATGAAGTTTAAAGCTGAAGGGAAAACGCTGCAACAATTTAAATAACGTTAACTTGAAGAAGGAAAAGAGACTTGAAACAATGAAGTCTTTCACACGACAAATAATAATTTAGACGCTATTTAATCTAAAAGATGAGAGCAGTGTCGAGTTGGTCTCGTGGCCAACCCAACCAGCTTGCACCCTCTTTGAGTGCCTGGTTCACACAGAAATATAAATCATTAGACACAACAAGTAGATAAACGGAACATGATGGGAAATTGCTTCAATTAATTATTGAAAACAATGTTTACATTATGCAGGGATCACTCAACTCCAGCAAGACCAGAGGAGCAATCCACATCTGATGAATTGCGTGAGGCTACATTGGGACAACTCCTCTTCCCTTCTCTGCCTTCCTCTGATGCACACTATCCTTGACTGGGTCGATTTTCTTCCTTTCTATAATTAATCGATTGACTAACTAATCATTCTTGCCCTTGACAATCTCTTTTATAGCTTTAAATTACAATTTGGGGTTTTAATTAGCCGATTAGAATAGAGGAAGAAGATCTCAACAATTTGCCATGAATAAAGTTGGTTTTCAACTGAATGTCAAAAGAGGGAACGATTATGGTGAATCGTTCCTCTTTTCCTGGACCAGTGCGATTTGGCTAAATCGATTTCCTCCTTGCATGAGCTGCTCTCCAGTTGGCTTGAGATATTCAGTGCATATCTCAACAAGCACCCGAGGAATAGATGCAACATTTTTGTTACCATAATCAGCTTAATTTGTTATTACCCTATTAGGTTGAATATGCATCCGATCAACTACAATACTAATAATCCTCTGGTTTGCCTAATGAAGTAGCAACCAGTCCAAATGTGAACCTACACCAACTTCTTCCATTGTTTCCTGTGGAACATGGTTTACTGCAAAACGAAAAACCTCTTTGCCTTTAATTTGAATACAAGAATGGGATGAATGATTTGGAGGATTTAGCGTTGTGATGTTTGAGCTACGTAAGTCCTTCACTGCACCTTTTCCAATAGCTGGGACACTCAAATGCTTTTGACCATGCCCAACATCTGCATCTGACTGAAGTAAAAACTTGTTTGGCGAGCAAATATAAACAATACCTGCGGTAGATTTGAGAGAATAAGAGCTTTCTCTTCGTCAGGAGTAGCAACAAAACCATTTATGTTTCTACTATCTAAGTACAAGATGTTGTGTTTGGCGACCTGGTTACTTCCTCGAACTGATGCTAGAAGTTCATGATGAGATTCGACTACCAGTTGGCGGTCCAAATTTTCATCGTCTTGTCCTCCTAAGTACACCACATAAGGTTGTTTAGCGGCCATAGTTGAAGCTATGAACGATAATGATAGAACCAACACAAATGAAATTATCTTCTTGGCCATTGCGATTATTGCCTTCTGATGCGTGGTGTACAATTAATTCCAAGTGCTTACATATTTTACAAGAACGTTTCAATAGCAAGCCAAGGAACCAAATCCTTATACAACGCAACAGCTGATATAATTCGATCCCCAAGAATGGAGGGTTTGAATACAGGCACAACTTCAAACACGATGACATTAGTGTAAGAGTTTGCATGTTGCTAACAAAATACCATTGCCTTCATGAACAGAGCATAAGACCAGGTTTGATTTCAGCATAGTGTAGGAAGCCATTGTAACTAGTGTAGGAATCCCAATGCATGGTGTAGGCAAGTAAGTACAATGGTGTGGACATGTGGATGCATGCCCCAAAGTATAATAAAACTAGTTTTAATCCTGCAACATACAAGCCTTAATTAACTCTCATTACTTTCATTCTAATCCTGTTAAAACAAAGAAGTAACAAATACTCTTCGAAAATAATCATTTAGCCAATCAACAACATGAGAGAAATAAATAAAAAGAAGAAAAAAATGAGACCCAACATCCCCCCATGCTGACCATCTTGCATGTCCTCATGCAAGGAATTCTGGTACTGTCACTTCCTTGCAAAAAACAAATTTAGAAACATTTGTAGGCGTTCAAAATAATGTTCCTGCACTTTTGCATGATCACACTTCCTGCGCTAGTTAAAGCTTGCTCTAAAAACAGAGCGTCTACTGGACTATTTATTTGCTTAAACTAATTTCATGAAAACCTAAAACAAAAATTGCTATAAAAACTAAATTGCATGGATGGTGTTAGTACTTGGATAAAATAGCTAACTTTCAAAATTTCCAAAAGAATATCTCACAGGCATCCTTGATTAGAAGTTACACTTTAAAATCCTCATTGTAAATGTGAGTGACATGATTTAAAAGCATGGTGTTAAAAGTAGACATAGTAATATCTTCCCATAGTGACCATTTTACCATTATCCATGTATAGTTGAAGCTCCTCTTTCCTGGGCACAGTGAATTACCTGCACTAAGGGTCCCCACGCCCATAAAAATCATTCCAAAAAGATAGAACTCCAAGGTATAACAACAGAAGGATTTTAAAGCCATTCTCAAAGAGATTGATAGTGAGTTCATGGAAAGCAAAAACAACCAAGTAAATTATAGTGTAGAGTCAACTTTAATACCACATGCATGGACCTGCTGCTAGCAAGCATCTATAGCCTCGATAGGGGTACCTTTTAACCTTATGAAATGCTTTTGTCGCACCTATTAGATATAGATTCATAGTCATTTAATAATATTTTAGTTTTTTCTCTTTTTAGAAGTTAATTGAAGGCCATTGTCCTAGCCTGGTAACCAGTTATCGACAGTGTCATTCATGATAACTAACAAGAATGAACAAGACGGCTCGCGGTGAGATCTCTTGTCTTCCAGTTTTTTTCATCTGAAAGCCATTACCCTGGCTTGGTGACCACTGCGGTAATGTCATTCTCCTTAGGACCCATGATCATTGTAGGTCGGCTCGCAATGAGACCTCCTATCACTAAATTAAGTCATTTATGTTTTTAGAAAAAGATTGTGCTTATGATTAAACTCAGATGGGTTAATTAATAGGTAGGGAAGCCAATATACTCCTTAAGAGTGTAGGATGGCGTGAAAAGTTTTTAATTACTATTCTTTACCGGTTGGTCATGCTACCCTAAGAACTTATTTAAAAACATCTCGGATAATGACCAAAAATATTCCTTGAGTTGATCATGTCAGGGTTCTTTATGAAAGCTTATTAGAGTTTTGTAGGCGTGGTCCACCATAGGAGGTTTTTCACTGGTCCCTTTGAAAAGGAGATTGAAAACATTTTATGGATGATAGTTTGTTAAAATAGGAGAAAGTATTACATTTAACTTAAAACAATATCCTTGACTGACATGTTGATCAACAATCAAAGTCACTTTAAAATATGAGGTATTAAGTGTAAATTTCTTCTGACAAGTCTTACCATGAGAGTGCATGATAATAGAAATTTCAAAAGTTTTTCTTTTAGGGAATCACAAGCTCATGAGTGTTTTTATCATTTTTATTGATTATTATCCTATTATCCTACCCTATTTTTGAAGAAAGAAATATCACCTTTAAGTGAAGGCATACTTCCAATGAAGCCATGTGCATAACAAAATACTAAATATACTCACACTCAGGTTTAAAATTCAAACTTCAACGCATATCGAAGTATGAGAAACCAACTTACTTACTTGATATGGTACTGAGAGTTTTTGAATGATGAGGGAATTGGGTGTACTAACAATTTTTGGAACCAAGATTCAATAGGACACACATATTCATGGTTCTCAAACTTGTATAGGTCTTCCACAACTTGAAGATTTCTCTCTTTAGATTGACAAGGATGGTTAAGGGAAACTCTAGGGTTTTCTTCTTTGTGAGTTTCAACAACAGTTTCTGAACAAGTTCCAATCATGGATTGCTTGTCTAATGGCTTATGTATTAAAGTTTCTTCCCGAGGTAAATGTTGTGTGATAATAGGGGAAGTTTCTAGATTCACTCCTCTCCCCTCTCTAAAAGATATGACATTACATTTGATAGGGGAGCGAATAGGAAAAATAGGTTTTTTAAATTGATGTGCAACTTGATTGTTGAAATTAGGTTTTATTTGCACAAATGATTGGGACCATAGAGAGGGATAACATGGTGGTACATTGGACGGGAACTACAACTGTTTTGGCTCAGGTAATGGAATTTGCATTGGGAATTTCCCTAGAGAGGAGGCTCCAAACCATGCTTGAGGCTGCGGGAATATCTGGCTCGAGGGAGAAGGCCATTGCGAGAATATGGTGGGGTATTGAATCAAAGGAGGATTATAAGTCTGCCATGGAACTGTGGGGTTGTATATGTGTTGAGGAACCCGCTGGGGATAATAAATATTACTCCAAGGATTAAATGATGATGAGTTTTGAGTTATACCTGGTGGTCAATCTATTTCCTTACTTGATTCCTTAAATACCTGTTGAAACCCCGACAATGATGGGAAATAATTTGTTGAATGATCCTCCTTACCTTGCTTCCATTCTTCCCACAAATCATCCAATTTTAAATTTAGAAAAGATTTTGTAGCTCCTATTTTTCTAGTAGATTCCAAAAATTCAGAATAAAGTTCTCTAGAATTCTTACCAATATTGGAGATTCCTCTTGAATAACTAATGCATAATTTACAAACATCATCATATGGTAAGTGAGAAACATCACCTGCTCCTATCAGATTTAAAGGTTCTAAAAATTCATCTTTGATTCCTTTGAGTAGGAGTGTTTTTAAGGTCTCTTTAACCAAATTCTTATGTTTTGATTTTTGGATGTTGTATCTAAATCGCTCCACATAATCCTCCAATATTTCATTTTCCCTTTGTTTTATTCCAAAAATATCTTCACTGGCCGAGCAATAGTATTGATATTTCTCCAAGAATACATTCTTCATGTCTTCCCATGTTTGAATGTAGTTCCCACCAAGTCTCATGAACCATCAGGGAGCTGCTCCTTTAAGAGTAAGAAGAAACACTTGCAACCTTTGATAATTACTACAATAACCATATCCTCTACAAAGTACGTCAAAATCAAATAAGAAAGTATCTGGGTCTTCATTTTCCAAACCATGAAATTTTGGTAGTGCAAGTGGGGGAATATTATGCAGTTGAGCTACTCCTAGATATTTGATAGGAAATTCAAAAGTAACAATGTTTTCCATTTCTTACCAAACTAAAAGAGGTTCTCCATGCACTACTTCGAGACTCCTTCTTTGAATGTTCCTGGAAACAAATCAGCGAAATAGGTGCATTGAATGATTCATATTAGCCTCAAACTATTCATTGAAAAATGCCTCGAAATACCATTTCTCTACCCCTATAAGCTAGTTGGTATATATTGTTAGCATGTGGTTGAATAGATAAAGGGGGGGTTCTTACAGCACCCAAGAAATGAAAAAAAGCTTAAAAAGAATGCAGGAACAAACAAATTCAAATAATAAATTCAAAGTAAATAAAATTTGCAAAAAAACTAGGTAAAGAGAAAACCAAACTGCAGTAGGTTACCAAGGTCAATCGCCTAAGCGCCTCCCTGGAAGTAGCGCCAAAATATTGGGTGAAATATAGGGTCTATGTTGGGTTGTGTTATATTATTTCCACATAGTTAATAGGGGGTTTGAGGGGTACCCGTAACCCCACTTTATGGGGTCCGAGGCAGCGCCTCGGAAAATTTTGGTTTTGGACCCTATGTTAGGTTGGGCGGACCCACCTATGGTTTTGTGCATGATTTTCGCACATTTTTTTTGGACGCGATGGTTTTCGGTCCA
>APFE031519021.1:68675-108527 GCA_000404065.3 Pinus taeda | reverse complement strand
AAACTGTTCCTGCGGAAAAAGCTGTATAACCTGAGGATGAAAGATGGAGACTCGGTGATAGAGCATCTGAATGCGTTAATACTGTGGTAAGTCAGTTATCATCTGTTGATATTAAAATTTCAAATGAAGATAAGTGCATCAGTTTGTTGTGTTCTCTACCAAATTCGTGGGATAGTCTGGTTATTGCAATAGGTAGCAATGCAACTGCTTTGCAGTTTGATGAAATAGTCTCAACCTTGCTGACAGAGGAGATGAGACGGAGAAATATGGACAACTAGAATGGTGATGCCTTGTCTGTATGAGGACGGTCCCAGAACAGAAACAAAAATAAGTCATCGAGTGGGAGATCTAAATCTCCAGGAAAACCTACAAAGGCGGTGTGCTGGAAATGCGGAAAGGAAGGGCACTTTAGAAGGGAGTGTAAATCTAAAGCTCCTGATAAAGGAAAGGGATCTGATGATGCTCCTTCTGCATAGGTGAAAACCACCTCAGATGAAGGTGGGGATGTGTACTTGGCTTCTTCAAGTAACATATAGATCATGAGGCATGGTTGATTGACTTAGGTGCATCCTTTCACTTCACTCCCCATAGAGAGTGGTTCTGCGAGTATGAGAAATACGATGGTGGTGATGTCTTCTTAGGAGATGATAGGAAGGCTAGAATCATTGGTCGTGGAAAAGTAAAGTTGAAGTTGCAAGGTGGAAGGGTTAGAACCCTTCCGGGTGTTCTGCATATTCCTGCGTTGGCCAGAAATCTGATTTCTGTAAGCAAGTTGGATGATGCAGGTGTAAAGACAGTGTTCGAGAAGGATACCTGCAAGATGGTTCGAGGAGCACTGGTATTGATGCGGGGAGTTCGGATTGGAACTCTGTACAAGCTGCAAGGTAGCACTGTTGTTGACGGGTGCAATAGTTCTATGGTTCCTGAAAATGGAGCAGAAAATCTAGTGGTCTCTGGAGAGAAGACCATGTTGTGGCATCAAAGGCTTGGACATATTGGAGAGAAGGGCCTTCGAATACTTCATGGTAAAGGTATGGTAGAAGGTATGAGTAATAGCTCTCTGGATTTTGATTTCTGTGAAAATTGTGTATATGGGAAGCAGAATCGGGTGAGTTTCCCCTCTGGTGGTAAGAGGACGAAACAAATATTAGAGCTTGTGCACAGTGATGTGTTTGACCTGTGAAAGTTCCATCACTGGGTAAGTCTGTGTACTATGTATCATTTATAGATGACTTCTCAAGGAATACATGGATATATTTCCTTAAGAAGAAATCTGAAGTCTTTGACAGGTTTAAAGAATTTAAGGCTCTGGTGGAAAATCAGACAGAGAAGAGATAAAGGTACTGAGGACAGATAATGGTGGAGAATTCTACAGCAAGGAATTTGAAGAATTCTGTAAGAAGTGTGGTATAGCACGGTAGAAGACTACTCCATATACACCTCAGCAAAATGGAGTCGCAGAAAGAATGAACAAGACGTTGATGGAAAGGCAAGAAGCATGCTCAGTGGTGCCGGGTTAGGACAGGAATTCTGGGCAGAGGCGGTGGATACTGCATGTTACTTGGTCAACAGGTCACCTTCATCAGCGTTGGAGGATAAGCTCCACAAGAAGAATGGACTGGTAAGAAACCCTCTCTTTCACATCTGAGGGTATTTGGATGTGATGCATATGTACATGTTCCAAAGGAGAAACGAACCAAGTTGGATAGTAAATCTGAAAGTGCATCTTTATTGGGTATAAGGATGGTTTAAAGGGTTATAAGCTTTGGAACCCAGTAACAAGGAAGGTTGTGTACAGTCGAGATGTGGTGTTCAGAGAGGTGAAAGATGTTATTAAACATGAGTCCAACCAAAGGAACCTGTGAAGATAGAGTTTGAACTAAAGGAGGAAGAATCAGACTCTGTAGCAGAGGAGGAATCAGAAGATGAAGAGCCACAAACTCCAGTTGTGAGAAGTTCAGGAGAAAGAAGGCAGCCAGAAAGGTATAGTCCATCTACTTTCTATTCAAATTTTGCTTTATCTATTATTGATGATGATCCCAGAACTGTGAAGGAAGCAATATATTCAGAGGATGGAAAACTCTAGAAAGAGGCCATGGTTCATGAAATGGCATCTTTGCACAACAATGAGGCTTGGGATCTGGTGGAGTTGCCAATTGGAAGGATAGACTGTGACAGCCAAAGTGAAATTTTCTTGGCAAAGAACCCTACTTACCACTCAAAGACAAAACACATTGATGTTCAATATCACTTGTGAGGGATATGACAGAAGACAAAAAGGTGTTGCTGGTAAAGGTGGACACTTTGAAGAATACTACAGATGCATTGACAAAATCTGTGAGCTCTGAGAAGTTCTCCTGCTGTAGAGAAACAATGGGCATTTTAGGGCTGGAAAAATGGCTAAGCTCTCTTGTGGCCCCCTGTGGAAAGAAAACAACAAGTGGGTGAATGTTGGGTTGTGTTATATTCTTTCCACAACTAACCTACATAGTGAACCGAGGGGTATTCGCCCCCCCTTTTTTGTGTTGACTGTAGAGTGGGGGAGTCACAGGGGGGGCAGTAGCCCCCCCATCTGGGGATTTTGAGGGGGTAAGGTAGCCCCCCTCTATGGGGTTCGGGGTAGCGCCCTAGGAAATTTTTTTTTTGTGACCCTATATTAGTTTGGGCGAACCTACCTATGGTTTTTCGGTCCATGGTTTTGGACGCGATGGTTTTTTGGTCAATGGTATTGGATGCTTCAGCATGTATAAATATGTATTGTAACATTGAAATGAATATAATGAAAAATCAAGCTTGTAGTCCCGGTTTTGGGATCCAGTGGGAAATCCTTTGTGTATATGTGTTTTATGTGTTATGCTCTCACATTGTTTATTTTCTATGTTTTAGAATTCACATGCAAGTAATTTCTATATAGGGTTAAAACTTACAATGCTCTATGACCACAAATTTCATAGACTTTACACTTTACATATAAAAACATGGGCTTTCTACCCCAAAACTTGGGCTTTTAACCCCAAAATCAACGCTAGGGGACCCTATCCCAATAGGCCCCTAACACAAATATGGTGACTTGCCCTCGATTCAATTTACTGGCATGGAGATCTTGCTGCGAAGACCTCCCAACACCACTTGTAGCACTGCAACTTCAGCGGTACACTGCGTCGCTGCCTGCTTAACTTGCTCTACCAGCTGGTTTGTTGTTGGTCCTGCACTATCTGCTTGGATCTTCTATTGTGTTTTTTGCAGGCTAGTCAACTTTTCCTCAATGGTGGTGGTGAGCACATAAGCCTCATCCATCCAAGGCCCCAATCTGACCTTGAGTACTGCCTCTCTTTTTTGTGTTGCATCCACCTGTTCTTTCAATTCCTTCGCCTCCTACAACTTTGCCAATTTTTGCGTGATAGAGATGGTACACGTCGCCGCTCTTGCCTCGTCATACCACTGCTACAATTCTCTCACCTCGGTTGCTAATCTATGTAGGTTGGGATATTCCTGCAGACTGGTAAGTACCTCCAGCAATTGCTCGAAGAGTGCAGTGCAATCTGCCACCATGGTATCTACTACAGCAACTGCATTCTTGACAGTTGCCTCGTGTTGTTCTCGGACCTTTGGTGGAGTTGAAGGTTGTGCCCTCAACTTGAGCTCTGTAATTTTAATATTCATCTCAAACTGAACCTTGGTCATCTCGATCCGATCATCACGCACACCTGCAGCCAACTTTCGACTCCATACCTCCAGAGGTGCTTCTTGATGGATGTGCGGTTCTGAACGGTTCCGCATGCCTCTGCTACCACCACTTATGTGTGCTCGTTCTTCTCCTGTACCTTCTTCCAGGTTTCTATCACGAATGTTTTCTCAAAAAATAATTGTTCATTGTTAACATTTTTCTCGTTGATCACACTCAGCACGCGCTGCTCTCGGGCCCTCAGCTCTACAATCACACCTACTTGCAATGAGTGAAGGCATTCGCTTGGGAGTGCAGCCATGTTGATACCAATGTTCCTTAACATAGCCCTATCATCCTTTGTCTCCGTGCTTAGGGCTCCATCAGGTAGCATGACGACCTAAGGATCCAAGGAGCGAACCATCTCTACTATGCCAGTGGCCCTGGATGCCAAACTAGTCAATGCCGCAGTGCTCTACCCAACACTAGCCTGCAGTTAAGTAGTTTTGGATCTGCAGCTCGTGCAGACTTGTTTGAATGGCCTCCAAGGCTTGCTTCTGCTACTGTTCCAACTACTGCAGCAATTTTGTGGTCGCATCCCTGACCTTATCCCCAATTTCATCTAAGTCACCTTCTATCAAGGTGATTCGGTCAAGTGATGACTTCATAGCCTTGGCCTTCTTCCATAACCCTTCTTTCTCCTACTCCCGATTCCATTTTACCCAAAAGGGGGTGCTCTCCTGGTCTCCACCACCCTGTTCAGATTGTTCCTCTTCCTCTGTCTACGCCGAAGGATACTTTTGACTTCTATCAGAGTCACACTCTTCCTCCTATTCCTTCACGGCACGCTCGCTTCTACTTTTTCTTTTTCCTCAGTCTCCTTTGTCCATTTTTCAGCCAACTGCTGCATTTTCAACTGGGCCTCTTCCTTCTTCTATTTTCCTGCGGACTTACTAGACCTATCTGACAAATCTAAGGTCATGCACTAATCGGCTGGACAAGAATTGAGGATAGCTACTATGGTATCATCTGTCGCAAGGTATGGGAGATCATACCATTTATGTTCAGGGTCCTTTCATGCCCGGATGGAGATACAGTGGAAGTCTGCTTTGAACTCTGCATATCTTGACAACTGCTCAAAGACAGTGGATGAAAATCTTGGCTTGCAGTTGATGGCCATATTGGTGCTCATCTCCATTAAAACCTAGAAGACCTTGCTCTTGTAGACCCGCTCAGCATCCTTCATGGCCCACAACGAAGAAAAATTCGTTGCTTTTGGAAAAGCTCTTGTGATTGTAGGAAACTGACTGTCCTCTAGCAACTGCCACGCAACCAACACAATCGACAACAACATCCATGCGTAATGAAATGTTCTGCTGTGGTCCTAGGCCTCCCTGCAGTTTTCGAGGAACTTGTTACATAGGTAGCGTGCCAAATTGAATTGTACACCCTCCATGCACTTGGCCACTAATGAAAAAACTAGTGACGTCACCTCATCTGCATGACACTTCCTCATTACTTTCCTAGCCAATATTTGGGTGGCTACCTTCACCGCAGCATCAGTTATGCTTGAAATTGAATATTTGTGTGGCATCTTGATGAGCTTAAACTTGTCCTTCTTTCTCTCGGTGAGGTCGTGCTCGACCACCTTTCCGCCAAATGCCTTGGCCAGATTTAGTCTTGAATGGGGTAGCCAGGTGATCCTATGGATCAACATATCAGTTATAGGGATTAGCTCCTTGTTACAGGTCTATTTGGGAACATCACTCTCGACAATCAGATCAATACAAATAGGGCTCATAAAACCCTAATTCAGTTGCTACATGCCCTAGAAAAGTCATCATATTGAGTGTTTTCATCCATGAAAGTTTCCTAGTTTGAAACCCTGTAGAAATACCTCCTTGGGACACCAATGCACCCTTGGTTAGGGGAAACAGCTCTGCATAGAAGGTAGGCCCATTCAGACCTACGTTGCATAGCACTTAGGCCCACTTAAGCCTACGCTGGGTGAGGATGAGCAAAATTGGCATAGGATTCTCGAAATATTCCTTGATTCTAGAACATTCTAGAGGATGCCCAACTCTTATCTCATCTTATGAGCTCGATTATGGATAGGATATGGATCATCTAATCCTCTATCCTCTCATCCATTTCTCCATGGAAACTAACTATCCAATTATGGAAAACCATTCAATACCCCATTTATGACAAAACCACTTGTATTTCTCTATAAATTGACCACTCATCATAGTGATCAAGGGGGGCTGGAGCTTGGATACTATAGAGAAATATTGTTGGTTTAGAGACTTGAAATCATTATCAAGTAATGTTATGCTACTGGATTGATGTTTCTATTGGTGTGATGAGGATTTGGACTAAGCTAGATGAGTAACACGAGATCGAACCACATTGGGTATAAATTCTCCTTCTATCAATCAATAAAGTTGTTTTTTCCTTTTCCAATACTTTTGTCTATATCTATGTTGAATGTATGTTCAAATGTTGTTGATTCCATTTGTTTACAATAAATAGATCATATGCTTTGATTGTTGTCATCTTCTGTTTATGTTGGCAGTACCAATTGAGTGAATTCAGTTTGAGCGGGAGAGACGGGAGCAACTCAAACAAGATTAAAGGAAGCGAAGGATCACAAGTAGTTCCTTTACCTTATCTGTTTATTGTAGGAAAAGGTTAAACATATTTGTGTCAGTTTTTCTAAGTGTAATTACCAACTTAAGGAAGATATACTTATCTGTAGGTTAAGTTCCATATAACAAATTGATGACCATACTGGGGAACGACCATCATTCTAGGTAGTTATCCCTTGTCTTAGTAGCACCAGTAGACTTTACTTGAGTTCATTTACCCATATTCAATCATTTTGAAGCTTGTTTGCTCAAAATATGTCCTTATTCGTGTGCTGATAGTGCTCTCTAGCATCAACACACTATTGTTCTTGACACAGTTCTCTACAGAGCAGCATTAGCCTAGAGAGAGTGCTATGCAATGCACTGTCTCCCATTCAGGGATGCACTGGTTCCTATCAAGCCAAAAATCCATCTTCTTGCTTGATTTTCTCCAAACTATTTCACATCTTGTATGTTGAATGGTCAATGTTTCTCTATCTCTGAAGTCCAAAAATAGTATCTCTCTTTGATGCCCACTTCGGCTTTGTTTGTTCAATGTTTCTTTATGTTTCCGTTATCATTTTTGAATCAATCCCAAAGTCAACTTACATTGATTAGTCTTTACTTTTCTGAAAAAGAATTGTCGTAAAGTCTTCATTTCTTTGAAAAAGAAACTATCGTAAAGTCCTCATTTCTTGTGAAAAGCATTGATTGATCATTTGTGCATTTAGTTTCTTTGTGTTCATCTAAACATTAAAGGAATGAAAAGAAAAACATGAATAATGCACTTAGAATTTTGTGTGTGCTTGTAGGAATGGTATAGGGAAAGTTGCATTATATGTGCTCTATTCTCTTTGTTTAAATATTCTAATTGCTCTATCCCTTCTAGTTACGGTTTTCATTGTTTAAATCAAATGAAAAGAATGCTTCTCATCATATTTGAATTCTAGGAGTTTCAGAAACATCATGTGGTGAAACTGAAAGGAAAACATTTAAACAAGATCAACTAAAATTTATCTTAATTAACCTAATGGAGCATTGTAACTTAACACATAACATTTAGAGGTCTAGGCTAGAGATGTGTTCTGGCGTCGTTAAACATAGCAATTGTTGCTAACGGTCTATGATACATACCGAGTATGATACCTCATTCCTCATACGTAAGTATATTGTAGCTCATCCATGTACCGTCTAGGATATTTGGTGGTGTTATAGTACGAAACGTATAAGGGGATTCTCTCACTGTGTGGTTTCGCATTAGACAATGCTAACACAGATTGGGCCTCCATGTACTTTTAGGTATACTTGGGAGGACTACATTAGGTTTCTATCCATCCATAGGTAACCGAGTCAGCCACCTTTTATATTGTGATACACTGAAAACAACATTCAGGGAGATTACCTACATGTATTTTAAGTCCTCGGCTCCTCTTAGGTAGTATATTGCAGTTCACAGTTACTTGGTAATCCTTTTGCCTAGATTATCCCTCTTTTGATTTTTTATGTTATTTTGATTAAAATAAAATTAACTAACCATGAATAAAATCCTCGACGTCACTCCTTAGTTGATCTTAGTTTGAGACATATGGAAACAACTATGGAGTCCACTGATCAAGGAATTCCTTTTGATGGTAATCCTAGTGCTTTTCCTCCTTTCAGAAATATTAGTGATCCTTATATGGCTACATTATCCCTTCCAGGACTTACCATCAACTTCCCAGTATGGTTGTTCTCAACCTCCTTGGCCCCGCAACTGAATATTCCTACAACTGGAGAAAATCAACCTCCAGATGATCCTAAAGTTGACCCTTTACCTTCTTCATCAGTCGTTTCTTCCCCCACTTCTTCCTCTTCGCCTGGTGAAAGTATTGACACTAGTAACCAGGTGGATAAGAAGAAGAAGAAAGGGAAGAAGAAGAAGAAAAAGAAAATTCAGCAAGGGGGCAACCAAGAAACCATTTCTTCGAATGCAACTTCTGATGAGAAACCGTCTGATAAACCTCACAAACTTCGATATACTTGCAAACTTTGTATGGGATACCATCTTCTTTGAAATCGTTCTGGTATTCCTTAAATCTTAGAAGAATGGTCTTCTCATTCACATCATCCTATATCATCAACTTCTGGAGATCATGATAGTGACACACCATCAACTAGTGGTAGTAAATTTTATGGAAAGAAGGGTAAAGTTAAGTTTCCCTATAGGTTATGTGAAGGGAATCACCCCATGCACCTTTGTCCCTATCTGGATGAAGCCCAAAAAGTGTTGGATAACTATCCTGCTTCTTTGCAGCGACTTCCATCTGATTACAAGAGACTCTCCCTTAATCCTTCACTAGTTTATGGAGTGACTAACCCAAATCAACTGTTGCTCAAACCAACTCTCTCTGAATGTGAATCCCATGAGTCTATACCTGACAAATCATAGGTCAAGGAAACAGTTGACCCGATTTCACCTTCAGTTAATTGTACCTTTCCTGTAGAGAGTGAGTATGATACCACTCAGGTTCTTTTTGTTTCTTCAAATTCCAATGTGCTTGGAGGCAACCCTCTTGTTCCATCAAGATAGGAGGAAAATCCTCTCGTTCTCGTAACTCAAGGCGGTAATTCTCCCATTCTTATGGTACCCCCTCCAAGTAGTCTGGTCACTTCCTTTGATTGGAATCGACTGGCAGGATGTCGTCTTCCTTCTTATGTGCCTTTCTAGATCATAGTACAGGTTTATAATATGATTGTATCTAGCACTATTATAGATGAAGGTGCATCTATGAGTATCCTTTCCTCTAATACTTGGCAGGTGCTCGGTTTGTTGCCACTTGTGCCTGTTACCTAGAATTTGTTGGCTTTTAATAGAGGAACTAGACAACCATTAGGGATCCTTTCTCAGTTTCCTATTACTTTGGAAGGAAAATTTGTTTATATCAATGTGATGGTAGTCCCAAGCCCTTTAGATTACAATTTACTTCTTGGGCGTGACTATGTTTATGACATGTGAGCTATTGTTTCAACACTCTTTCAAGTGATGTCTTTCCCACATGAAGGAAGAATTGTCACAGTTGACCCACTTTCATTTCCCCGCCCAAATATGGCTTCTAGTCAACCATCTTCCCTAAATGGTCCTTTTGTCCAAATGGTATCTTCCCACCACAGGTCAATTATGTGGCAACCTGTTCCATGCCTACATCAACTGACAATCAATTCTGTGATGTTGTGCATTATGTACTAGGGACATTGGAAGCAGATCTCTCTAATGGATTCCTAGCTATGTATCCCTTCCAGAGCATTGTTCTTCCATCTGATGAGAACCTCTTGGAAGTCATGACCTCTTATCGGTCATGATCAAGGAATCATGAGCATAGTTCCTTGTCTTGTGTCAAGCTCATTAAAAAATGAAACAAGGAATATGAGGATAGTTCTTTTACTATGTCAACCTCATTAAAAAATGAAACAGATCCCATAGCATAGTTCCTTGTCTTCTGTCAAGCTCATTAAAAAATGAGTTCCTTGTCTTGTGTTAAGCTCACTAAAAAATGAAACAAGGTACCCTAGAGAAAAGTTCCAATTCGAGTTTTTGATTAGATCTCGTAAAATCCCAGTCGCGTCTTTCACTTGATCTCTTAGAAGAACCGTCATTGCATCCACCTGATAGCCACAAGTAGTCTACTTAGGTGAATGTAATGAAGCTTGGGGGACATGCACCTAGAATCGAGTCATCATGCCTGGGGCTTGTAAACCAAACTCAAGCATAGTTTTTTCATGGTTCAAGCTTGTGTAAAAATGAACCTAGCTATGTAAAACATGAAATTGAATCCAAGCATAGTTCCCTATGGTCCAAGCTTGTGTAAAAATGAACCCATCTCCATTTTAACCCTCGTGATTTCCATTCTATCAGCCTCTTCCGTCAGATGAGTCTTGTTTTTTCTCCTTCCATCGTCACTATCTGCTTGGACGATCATATGTTTTCACTTGGTTGTTTTACCCTTATTGTGGAATAGTTGCAATGAGTGGTCTTATTAGCCAGCCTCTTCACATAAATCAACATGTTTTGAGAAGTTCCAACATCACCGAGACCAGATGCTATCCTAGACAACACTCATTCCTCTAAGTGGAGTCCTCTTTAAGCTCTTTTTAGACTCTCAAAATATGAAAATATTGTTGGCCGCTTGTCCTTTTCAGCTCTTAAATAGATTGGAAATGACATATACTCAGTATAAGTTTAAACCTTTTCTGGACTAAGATAGATTACTTACAAAAAAGGAATACGTTGATTAAACATGGTCAATAGGTTCTCTCTTGTATTATTTTATTCTTTTTTAGACTTGAGAGACAAATTTGTGAAAAAGAACTTGTGGAGTTTTCTTTTTGTCCCTTTTCAAACTGTCTAAACATGAAAAGGACCAAGTTCTCATTGTCGTTAAACTCGTTAAAACATCAAATAGCGACAAACTTGTCCATCATGAAAAGACTGAGTTTCACCTTCGTTAGACTCATTAAAAAATCACATAGTGATGGATTCACCCGAAGGGTAGTATTATACATCAAGCATATGTTATCCTCCTCAAGCTTGTTAAAAAAAATAAAGAGGTACTAGTCAACAATGACTAGGGAAATTGGGAAAAGGGATAAATCACTTTATGTTAGCAAGTCGCTCTTGAACATGACACTTTCACTTCAACTTTGTGACTATTTGAGTTGATTTGTCATACTTATGGTCTATCACACTATCCATCACTTTGGTTTTGGGTCAATGCTTCCAATTCATTCAGTGTCATCGACATGTTCCAGAGAAATCACTCAGTAAACTTCATCTTTTGCAATACTCATAAACCTTCATTTTCATGACTGCCATTCCTGAACATTGTTTCATCAGACACATTTTGTCTTCAAACTCATTACACTCATTTTGTGTCATTGACGGGGGGTACATCAAGGCCCTCCTGCGATGAGTCGCTTCTTGTCGACATCAGCACATTATCCAGGAAGCTGACTTAGAAATACCCTTCCAGTACCTTGAGGATTGCATACATCAATGGCAAGTTTCTCGCTTCCGGCAACAAGTTGACATCACAGGCCTTCGACCGAAAGACTTTGTATGGTGTTCAACATCAAAACATTTATTCACCCCATGAAAAATGTACTGTAGTACCTTGAGAATCATTACCATTATTCGTGATTTCTTTTGTGTCTATTAACAACTTACATCATTGGTTGGTAATCAAACAGTGCCTTCCCATGTTCGACTTCATATCACATTTTCACATGGTTAGAATCGTAATTGAGCAAATGATTGGATGAGATAGAAGACCCCAGATCTAGTTTCATCCATTCGGGCTGCAATTTTAGGAGAGTACTAAATCATATGTACGATGTCTTTACATAGATAGTCATCTTATCATGGATCTATATTTGTAGACGACTACCTGATTTATGTACATGTAATGGAAATTTTATATTCTAAGCATGGGTAAGCCTTCCCTCAACAATTCATGAAAAAATCAAAGATATCATGATATTATGTATTGTAATTGATGCAGGTCACTATCTTCCTTAGATCCTCCTCATCACATCATAAAGCATATCACTCAACATTATCATTTTTTACTTCATGTTTTAGGGGACAGCTGTTACAGGTCTATTTGGGTACATCACTCTAGATTATCAGATCAATGTAAATAGGGTCTATCAAACCCTAATTCAGTTGCTACATTCCCTAGACATTCCACTTCATTGAGTTCTTTCATCCATAAGAGTTTCATGACTTCAAACCCTGCTAAAATGCTTCCTTGGGTCACTAGTGCACCCATGGTCAGGGTTAAGTGCTCTGTAGAGTAGGTAACCCCATTCAAGGCTATGTTGTAGAGCACCTAAGCCCACTCAAGCATACACTGAGTAAGAATCCTCAAAATGTTCATTAGATCCTGAGCATATTCCTCCTTTCTAAAGCCTTCTAGAAGGAACCAAACTCTTATTATCAAGATGAGCTCGACTTAGGATAGCATTGGACCATCTAATCCTCTCTCCTCTCATCCTTTTGAACATGGAAACTAATCATCCAATTATGGAAAACCATTCAATGCCATATTAATGACAAAAACACTTGCATTCATCTATAAATTGGCCTCCCATCATAAAGCCAAGGAGAAGGGAGATTATAGAGAAATATTGTTGGTTTAGAGACTTGAAATTATTGTCAAATAACGTTATGTTGCTGGATTGATGTTGCTATTGGTGTGGTGAGGGTTTGGACTAAGCTGTATGAGTGACATGAAATCGAACCACATTGGGTGTAACTTCTCCTTCTATCAATCAATAAAGTTGTTTGTTCCTTTTCCAATACTTTTGTCTATATCTATGATGAATGTATGTTCAAATGTTGTTGATTCAATTTGTTTACAATAAATAGATCATATGGTTTGATTGTTTTCATCTTCTGTTTATGTTGGTAGGTACCAATTGAGCGAATTCAGTTTGAGCGAGAGCGATAGAGCAACTCAAAGGAGATCAAAGGAATCCAAGGATCACAAGTAGGTTCCTTTATCTTATCTGTTTATTGTAGGAAAAGTTTAAACATCTTTACTTCAATTGTTCTAAGTGTAACTACCCACTTAGGGAAGATATATTTATCCGTAGGTATAAATTCCGTATAAATTCATCCATCTAGGCTACGATTTCAGGAGAGTACTAAATCATTTGTACGATGGCTTTACACAAATAGTCATCTTATCATGGGTCTACATATGTATACGACTATCTTATTTATGTACATGTAATGAAAAGTTTATATTTTGAGCATGGGTATGCCTTCCCTCAGCAATTCATGAAAAATTCAAAGATATCATGATATTATGTATTGTAATT
The DNA here is from genome assembly GCA_000404065.3 of Pinus taeda. NCBI lineage: Eukaryota > Viridiplantae > Streptophyta > Pinopsida > Pinales > Pinaceae > Pinus > Pinus taeda. The sequence goes on along the minus strand of APFE031519021.1, from coordinate 95,378 downwards.
GATGCAGGTCATCATCTGCTTCAGACCCTCCTCATCCAATCATAAAGCATATCACTCAACATTATCATTTTTGACTTCATGTTTTAGGGGGCAGCTATTATAGGTCTATTTGGGCACATCACTCTTACAATCAAATCAGTGTAAACAAGGTCTATCAAACCCTAATTCAGTTGCTACATTCCCTAGACATGCCACTTCATTGAGTGCTTTCATCCATAAGAGTTTTCTGACTTCAAACCCTACTGAAATGCTTCCTTGGGTGACCAGTGCACCCCTGGTTAGGGGTAAGTTCTCTATAGAGCTGGTAGCCCCATTCAAGGTTGTGTTACAGAGCACCTAAGCCCACTCAAGCTTACACTGAGCGAGAATCCTCAAAATGTTCATTGGATCCTGAGTATATTCCTCCTTTCTAGAGCCTTATAGAAGGAACCTAGCTCCTATCCTATCTATCAAGTTGAGCTCGAATTAGGATAGCCTTAGATCATCTAATCCTTTATCCTCTCATCCCTTTAAACATGGAAACTAATCATCCAATTATGGAAAACCATTCAATTCCATATTAATGACAAAACCACTTGCATTCATCTATAAATTGGCCTCCCATCATAGAGCCAAGGAGCTGGGAGATTATAGAGAAATATTGTTGGTTTAGAGACTTGAAATCATTGTCAAGTAATGTTATGCTGTGGGATTGATGTTGCTATTGGTGTGATGAGGGTTTGGACTAAGCTGGATGAGTGACATGAAATCGAACCACATTGGGTGTAACTTCTCCTTCTATTAATCAATAAAGTTGTTTCTTCCTTTTCCAATACTTTTGTCTATATCTTTGATGAATGTATGTTCAAATGTTTTCATTTCAATTTATTTACAATAAATAGATCATATTCTTTGATTGTTGTCGTCTTTTTTTTATGTTGGCAAGTACCAATTGAGTGAATTTAGTTTGAGAGGGAGTGACAGAGCAACTCAAAGGAGATCAAAGGAAGCGAAGGATCACAAGTAGGTACCTTTATCTTATCTGTTTATTGTAGGAAAAGGTTAAACATCTTTAATTAAGTTGTTCTAAGTGTAACTACCCACTTAGGGAAGATATACTTATCCGTAGGTATAAATTCTGTATAAATTCATCCATACAGGCTGCGATTTCAGGAGAGTACTAAATCATTTGTACAATGGATTTACGCAAATAGTCATCTTATCATGGGTGTACATCTATAGATGACTATCTGATTTATGTACATGTAATGAAAAGTTTATATGCTGAGCATGGGTATGCCTTCCCTCATCAATTCATGAAAAATTCAAAGATATCATGATATTATGTATTTTAATTGATGCAGGTCACTGTCTGCTTCAGATCCTCCTCATCACATCACAAAGCATATCACTCAAAATTATCATTTTTGAATTCATGATGAAAAGTTTATATGTTGAGCATGGGTATGCCTTCCCTCATCAATTCATGAAAAATTCAAATATATCATGATATTATGTATTTTAATTGATGCAAGTCACTATCTACTTCAGATCCTTCTCATCATATCACAAATCATATCACTCAACATTATCATTTTTGAATTCATGCTTTAGGGGGCCACTGTTACAGGTCTATTTGGGCACATCACTCACAACGATCGGATCAATAAAAATAGGGCTCATCAAACCCTAATTCATTTGCTACATGCCCTGGACAAGTCATCATATTGAGTGTTTTCATCCATGAAAGTTTCCTAGTTTGAAACCTTGCTGAAATGCCTCCTTGGGACACCAATGCACCCTTGGTCAGAGCCAACTGCTCTACATAGCAGGTAGGCCAATTTAGACCTGCATTGCATAGCACTTAGGCCCACTTAAGCCTGTGCTGGGTGAGGATGAGCGAAATTGGCATAGGATTTTGGGAATATTCCTCGATTCTAGAACATTCTAGAGGATGCCCAACTCTTATCTCATCCTATGAGCTTGACTATGGATAAGCTATGGATCATCAAATCCTGTATCCTCTCATCCTTTTCTTCATGGAAACTAACTATCCAATTATGGAAAACCATTCAATACCCCATTTATGACAAAACCACTTGTATTTCTCTATAAATTCACCACTCATCATAGTGATCAAGGAGGGTTGGAGCTTGGATATTATAGAGAAATATTATTCATTTAGAGACTTGAAATCATTGTCAAGTAATGTTATGTTGCTGGATTGATGTTGTTATTGGTGTGATGAGGGTTTGGACTAAGCTAGATGAGTGACATGAGATCGAACCACATTAGGTGTAACTTCTCCTTCTATCAATCAATAAAGTTGTTTATTCCTTTTCCAATACTTTTTTCTATATCTATGATAAATGTATATTCAAATGTTGTTGGTTCCATTTGTTTACAATAAATAAATTATATGCTTTGATTGTTGTCGTCTTATGTTTATGTTTGTAGGTACCAATTGAGATAATTCAATTTGAGTGGGAGCGAAGGGAGAAAATCAAAGGAGATCAAAGGAAGTGAAGGATCATAAGTAGGTTCCTTTATCTTATCTATTTATTGTAGGAAAAGGTTAAACATGTTTACTTCAGTTGTTCTAAGTGTAACTACCCACTTTGGGATGATATACTTATCCATAGGTATAAATTCTGTATAACACTCCTCCAATCAAAGGCACCCGTCGTGTGCCAGGCACAACAACTGTTTGATAACTATCTATTTTATGGGTGCATAATGGTAATGCAGAACCCATAGTAGGTTCAGAAATCTTGCCTTCTCCACCCCACGAATCCACTTCACCGGCTCCAACATGGTGACACCCAAATCTTTACAGAATACCCTCTGTATGAAATTATTAGTAGCCAAGTGGGAGAATCCCTCCATGTCCACCAAGTCCCAATCTTCAAGTTTTAGGTGGGGATGTGCACTAAGCGCACGCCTTCAAACGCGATTTTTTCTGGCAACAAGGGTGTATTAAGCATAAACTTTCCCTTGTCTTGGTCCTTCAGGATCTTCACCTTACCCCGGTGCAGAGGAATGTATTATGGTAGCTTTGAGATAGGGTCTACACCCTCAATGTCAATGTCCTCTTCGCCCATATCAGTTTCTTCAGCACCCTCATCAAATTCTAGGTTTACCACCTTGCCTTTCTCCTACACGGTGGACTTCTCTTTCTTTTGGTGCTTCCTTGGTGACTCGCGCAGTAGCTGTGTTGCCTTCTATTTGTCCTTTTTCAGCTTGGAAGCCTCTCCTGCCAGCGTATCCTTCGACCTAGGTGACCTCAGTGATTTTGGCACCACGATGAGCATCTCCACACTTATGACCTCAGGGGCAGCTCCCTCAGAGGCCATCGATCCTCCAACACTTGAAGTTTCCACGGGCACTGACATCAGGGTATTAAGGAGCTCCTGGGTTTCCTTAGGTAAACTATAAAACACTGATCTAGCTACTAAAGCCTCAAAATTTGCAGGGTTCATGCACAATTGATAGATTGACACCTCAACTCTCATAATGCAAAGTGTTTTTCACTAGGCAGCCATCTGTAATTTATAGGAAAATTTCAAATCCAACCATTCCCCCCAAAATTCATTCATAAATGCTAGATTGGTGATAGATTTGCAAAGATCTCACATTTAAATTATGCCTTAAATGTCGCCCCCCGCTCCTCTTAGCCATTCTCACACTATCAAATCATGAACAGTGATCGTAACGGTCACTTTCTGGCTACCCTGCGCAGTCTCTCCTCCTATAGCACAACTCCCTTCATGCTTCTACTATTGCTGTGACATTCTTCCATCTCGTGTAGTCCCCCAGTCGCACAACCCTACAACCTAGGTAGTGTAGTTTATAGTCCCATGCCTCCTTTCAACAACCTGGAGTGCTAAGATTGTGCTTCCATCATATAGTCATCTGGTCGAATCCCTAGTGTATGTCTTCAATCAACTTCCATTTACCTTTCCAAGAAATGGATCTCCATTCAATTTCAATAGTTGAGCTACTACACCATCGGTGAGCTCTTTGATGACATATGGCCCTAGCCAATGCATCTGAAATTTTCATGGAAATTTATCAAACTTGACGTCATATAATAAAACCAAATCATTTACTTTGAAGGCGCGCAGTTTGATGTGCTGATCATGCCATGAATTTTTGCGCTCTTTCTAAACTTGCTAATGGAATCTAGCCAAAAACCTATGTTCTTCAAGCTTTGTCAGCTGCGCAAGCCTCTCTTCGAGGGCTCCACAATTCGCCATTCCTATGAACAATGTTATGCATAGACTAGGTATAATATATTCCATTGGAATCACAACTTCTACACCATAAACCGACCTGAAGGGTGTCTTTCCAGTCAGTTTCTGGCAAGTAGTTCTATAAGCCCATAGTACCACGGGTACGCACACATCCCAATCACTCCTTTGTGCATTGCAAACCTTCATCAATGCATTCTCCAATATCTTATGAAATGCTTCGACCATCCCATTAGCCTTCGGGTGATACGGTGTGCTCTTTTGATGATAAACTTAGAATTCCTCCATCAATGCACTGATCATTTCATTAAGGAAATGTGTACCATGATTGCTCATCAAAATCTTCAGGCAACCAAACCTAATCAACACATATTAAAAGAGGAACTTTGTTGTTGTTTCCCCTGTATAGTCCTTCATGGGCTACGCCTCCACCCATCTGGTCAAATACTCCATCGCGATGATGATATATCGTGCACTTTTCTTCTTTCCTAGAGGTTGAATCGAGCCTACAAAACCAATGACCCATTTCTTGAATGGTTGTAACAACACTTGTGGATTCAGAGGTAGCTCATCCCTCTGCGATGGCTTGCTTGTCCTCTGACATACATCACATGCCTTACAGTAAGACTTGGAATCCTTATGCAGTGTTGGCCACCACAACCCAGTGCGTAAAATCTTCTACAATGTTTCTCTTCTTGCATAATGTCCTCCCGCAGCTCCTCCTTACACTTTAACGAGGATGTTGCTCCATTCAAACTCACATACATTACGCTGTAGAATTTCATCCGAGCCCATTTGATATAAATGTCCTGCAATGACAGAAAATTTTTCCATGCGCACCACTAGCTCCTTCTTTTTTTGACTAGTATACCCTTCTGCAGCCATCCCCATCGTTAGGAAGTGTATGATATCTGCAAAGTGATTGTCAGCTATGCACACCGCAAAGAGTTGTGCATCAAGTAGTCCATCCTCCAAATTAGTAGGCTCCTTTCCTGTTTCAATGTGTGATAGATGATCTAGTCCTACATTCAATCATCCTGGCTTCACAATGACTTTGAAATCATATTCCTGAAATAGGAGAAACCATCTGCATATCTTCATCCCCAACATAGGCTTGTTAACCAAGTACTTCAATGCAGAATGCTCTTTTTACATCTTAAAGTGTCCGCTTAGCAAGTAGTGTCTAAACTTCTGGAGCACATACACCATAGCAAAACCTTCGTGCTTTGTCGTTGAATAGTTCTTCTCAGCTTTGAACAACTTCCTACTTGCAAATGCTATAGGGTGATCCAATTCTGCTTCACCGACATGTGCTAGTACTGCTCCGAGTGCAATACATGATGTGTCCAAATGCACATGAAATTCCTTCTTCCAATCTGGGAAGACTAGGATCAACGCAGTGACCATCTTTTCCTTTAACACATCTAAGCTTCTCTGACATTCTTCATTCCAACAAAATTTAGCTTCCTTCTTTAGCAGCTTCTCCTTCGGCGCGGTAATCTGGGTATAGCTCTTGAAGAACTTTCTATAGTATCTTGTATGCCCCAATGTTGCGTGCAGCAGTTTCACATTTCTTGGCACCTCCAAATTAATTATAACTGCTATCTTAGCTAGGTCCACCATTAATCCTTGTCTACACACCGCATGGCCCAACAAGATTCCAAAAGGAACATAGAACAAACATTTCTTCAAATTGAATGTGATCTGATACCTTCGGTATGTATCCAACATCAAGCGTAGGCTGCCTAAATGGAGTTTTACAAGCCCAAACACTGTCCAATTGTCAAAGTATACCTCCAGAAACTTGTCAATGAAGTCCTTGAATGTCGTGATGACTACACGCGAAAAGATCATTGAAGCGTTCTTAAGTCCAAAAGGCACTACAGTATACTAAAATCATCCCCATTCAGTTGCAAAGGTCATCTTACTTCTATCCTCTAGCACGATCTTGATCTGATGGTGCCCTGAGAACCCATTAGTGAACAAATATGCATCTTGTCCTCCTACATTATCCAACACATCATCGGTGAACGGTGTCAAAAAAGGATCATGCATGCAAGCATCATTCAGCTTCCTAAGATCTACGCATATCCTTATTTCATCCTTCTGCTTCTTTTCCTGAACTACTATTGGGCTCACCCAATCAGATTCGTCCACTGGTTCAATAATACCTACAGCAAACATTTTATCCAACTCTAAGCAGAGCTTTTCTTTATACTTTGGATTGAGGTGGTAAGGCCTTTTCTTGACCGGCTTTGCATCTAGTTTCAATGTAATTTTCATAACTCCCATGTCCCCTATTATCCCCTTTAAGTCTAAGAAATTTGTAGGGAACAAGTCCTAGTATTCGCGGAGCAACTCAACAACCTTATCCACTATAGCATCATCCCAGTAGTCCTCTATCTTCTCAAACTTCAGCTCTGCCTTTGTCCCGATGTTCACTTGTCTTGTTTTCAGTGGCGCAGTGATATCTATGTTTTCTATTTGTGGCCCCTCAACTTCATAGTGTCCTTCTATTTCTGGGATATTAATGTTCCTTGGATCCTCATCTTCCTTTTCAACAGTCACCTTGTAGCACTTCAGCACATGGCGCAGTTGGGTGGTCCAATCCAATTAAATCAAATCCAAGGGATCATGTGGTATTCTAGAGATCGTTGCTTTGACCTCCTGGAGTGCTTCATCAATGCGCTCAAATCCATCTTCAAAGATGAATGTCATCAATAATCCCTGTCTCAAAATATCCCATTCATTTGTTCCATGGGGGAGCTCTATCTCAAAGTACCATTCATAGGTATTACATCCAAGGTGTGATAGAATAGATGCACCCACTCCAGTTGTGGTTCTTCTCCATAAACATCAATCCATTTGGCTAAGTGATAGTGTGATTCACTCCTTCCGTTGTATTTCTCTATCAACTGTACCTTTGGGCAACCAAACCACACCCTCATCATTCTTCTATATCCATGCCATCCATCGAAGTTGTCTTTATGTGTACCCCAACATCTTACAAGTGTAGTGCGCAACGCCAAGTCGAAGGCTTGGAAGTGATGCTTCTCTGACACTTCTATTTCAAATGCATCCAGAAATGTACCAACTTCAGTTAAACCATCATAGTAAGGCAAACTTCTTAACTCTGATGATACACGGTGCAACGATTTGGTCATCATGTTACATCATAGTGTAGATACTTTGTGCAATCTATTCTGCCAGTGTTCCAATTCCTCATCTAAGTCTGATGTGCAGGAGCTTTCACGGTCCCATGCAAGACATCCATCAGCTGTCTGATTCACCCAATCTTGATCTCACACTGTTATCTTATAAATATAGTCCAAATCGTCATCACTTTCATAATTGCGGACTGGTTCAGCGTAGCGTAGTCTTTCTGCAGGGTCCAACGGTACTACTATGTGGAGCGATTTTCTTTCAAATGACATCATCTGCTTCTTCAAATTAATCACCCCATTTGTGTCGATAACCCAGTCGATCCTAACGAGCGCACGGTAGGGATTATTGTCATCCACAATCCCTATCACTTCAAAATTGGCCAACACGCTTGTGCCTTTGATATCGACTATCACTCCCTCTAACTCTTCCCATGGAGATAATCTTTTGTTGATTCTCCATCATCAATTAAATAGGAGACCAATGCAACGTAGGTCTCCCCATTCTCTACCATGTCTGTTTGGGGAAAACATTCACATCAGACCCTAGATCCAAAATAACTTGGTCCATTTCATATTCTCCTATCTACGTGGTGAGTCTCATCTCCCACCCTATTCTTGCCTTATGATTACCAATATTCTTGACCACGCACAGGCCATCAAGAGTATTACCAACACATTTTGCTCAACTCCTGTAATCCCTTTACAGCCTTGCTATCTTGAAGTAGATTCATATAGGTCTCCAAAAATGTAGTAAGCATGGATGGGTCCATTTCTTTAGACTGCTTATCCTGACTTCCAGAGGTAGAAACCTCAGCGAAGCTTTTCTTTGCTTCCATGAAGGTTTCCTTCGTGTGCTCCAAATCAAAGCCAACCTCCTTTTCAGGAGCTTTATGGACCCATTCACCTTCTTCAAGATTCTTTCCCTCATCTTCGCCAGTCATCATTCCACTTTGTAGCACGATGTTCACAGTAGGATCCTCTTCACGGGGATCAACCCTCATCATCTGCAGATTCTGGGTAGGTTGTTGAGGTTGTGCCACTTTTTCATGTATCTTAGCTAGTAATGCAGGGCAGTCTTCTATCATGTGGTCAAACTGAGTCCAATATCTACACGACATGTGTCTTGGGTTCATGCACTCTCGTGCGTAGTGTCCTGGTCCCCCACATTTGTAGAAAATCACCTGCCCTCAACCTCTACCAGGTCCTCCTCCACCTTGGCCTCGCCCACGCCCCTAAAATCCTCCTCGCGCTCCCCTAGCACCTTGATCCAGAGGCAGTGTTTTTTCCTGCACCCTATATGCAGGCATTTTATCCAACATTAGCTCATAGTTACTACAGCTACGCTCATCATGACCCACTGATTGAAAGAAGTTGCAAAAGAGTTGTTGCGGTGTCTGTACAAATTTCTACAGTAGGTGACAATTGTCTATCACATGTTTTCCAGCCACCCAACAAATAGCACACCATAGCGTGTGACCTGTACTTGGCCCTGCTTGAGCTTTTAGCCTCAGAGGCATCAGCCCTCATGCTGCAACATAATTCACAAATACTGCAAGGTAAAGATATTTGTCATGCCCCTGGTTTTTTCATTTCAGGCACCAAACTTCTTCGCGCACATCTAGCCGAACTGCTCTATCCTTCTTCAGACTTTGAAAATCTAGGAAAAGGTTCTGCAACTACGTGTGAATCTATTGAACTCCCAAATTAGCATCTTGCATCGGTGTCTCATGCAATCTCATTACAATCTCCAAGGCTTCTGCCTAGGTCCCAATATTTTGTTGTGATAAAGCAACCCTTAGATGAGGCAAGAGTGAAGCCACAAACCATTCATGGTTTTGCCCATCCGTAAGATTCATGTTGGTGTCATGGATCATGCACTTCAATCTTTGGTCCAGATCCCAAGGTGTCTCACCATGCTTCATCATGATCTCCTTGAATCCAACCATTGATTGAGCTTTAGACTTAGGCCAACTGAACTCCTTATTTAGTGTGGTCTGAATATCTACTAATGAAGCCATTAGGTTATGAGTGCAGTACTTAATGTACCATGTCAGTATGCATTCTTGTACAATAGTGAACAATGTTTCTTTCTTCATCTGATCATCCATTATACCCTGAGCATCCGATACGGCCTTTGCGATGAACCAAAACTAGTTGGGCCCTTAGTTCCTAAACCCTTGAAAATGGGCCACTTTACTACATTTGCCATATTGAACGATGGCGGAGGTGGCGGCGGTGTGGGCGAAGGTGTATGCTATGGAGGTGAATGTGGAGGTGGGGTACATGGATGGGGTATTCACGATAACCTTTGTTTTATTAACTAAACAATGCTCTGCGATGAAGCCTGTGTTGTTTCCTTGTCGTCACTCAGAGGAGGTTCGATCAGTGAGCTATATTCAGGGCTTGTTCTTCCTCTATCCCTGAAGATCTTTCGACTTCATGTAGCTCCAAACATCAAGGTAATTTCATAACCCGCTTTTCATGCAAGAGAATCTTAATCCAAGTATTTAAAGACCTTAAATACTTACCTCGCAGTCCCTTGAAGAAGCAGTGCTTTTCTTCACTATAATTGACCAAAGTATCGACCGTGAACTCTGTCATAAATCCTCCTATGATACGATCGAGCTAGTGATCGACAACATGTGCGATATTATCTTCCGAGTCTTCCAATATCCGCACTAACTCCGGGGTCCACACTATCGGACCTTCAAGCCTCCACCTTCCTTGGCCATCTACCAATTTAGTGATCCACTCATATAATTCAACCGGGAAGGAGCAGAAGAATATTTCATGTATCTTTGTGTATAGATATCTGTCCAACCATTGTTCTTTTGTCAGTTATAGATTTATTTTTTCTTGCGACGTGAATTCATGGATATTCCTATCTAATCAGTCTTCAATTTCCTTCTTAGTTGGATTCCAATGATGTGACATCACACATCTCTTTATGCAGATCTCAGTCTTGACAACAAAACCATTTGTTGGCTTTGTTGGCCCTAACCCTGGTTCAACGTTAATTAGCCAAACAAATCCCTACACTACTTACCCTTTTTGAATCAATCCGTAGAGCACGGACTAAAGTCTCACCCGAAGCAATATGGGGCGATGGAAGAACCAAGTTTTCGCACCCAGATATGGTAGTGATGTCATTTTATACCCTAACTCTGCCTTCGTGCAGATCGATAAGCCTTTTAGGGCTTATCGATATACCTCTCTTATTTGGTTTCTAGACCTTCACAAAGGTCTACGATTGTTTTTCGTGGACCCTAAACAGGTGATTTTGTAGAAAATCTGATGTAGGTTAACTTGATAATGCAATATAAATCAAAGCAAAATATTATAACCTACTTCTACTATCAATTTGTGGAAGCTTAAAGATCAAGCTAAAAAATATAACTAGATGAAGAAGAATTAATGGCACAATACACATGAAAATACTTTGGGGAAAGCATCAACTAAAATCTGCACACTATTGTATTATCATACATGGTAGAAATACATAGGAATTATACAAAGCCTTAGCTCTCACAGCTAGCCAGCTCTAAGTACAATCCTCACAGATGCTCATAGGAAATCTTGGCTTCTCTCCAACCTTCCTCTCTACCCTCCAAGCTCCTATTTCCTTTCATTGTTCCTCTGGGATGATTCTCCTATTACCAAGTGGATGATCTCCTTCAAAACTGTGCAATCCTCAAGGATTAAATCCTTGACTGCATGCGTGAGTTTTCTCTTTGAGAAAACACATGCAACTGATAGTACACTATCCTTGACTTTAATCTCAACTGGATCTTTCTTAGAATAGACATGCATGAGTTTCTGATGAGGGAATCTTCAGTCAACTTGAATAGCACTAGTTGAGTACTTGCATGCATCAATTGACTGTTAACTCACTATAAGTTCCTCAAACATTTTGGAACTAATTTAACTAGACTTAACTTAGTAAACTGAGTTAACTAATTAGAACTCAAATATAACTCAATCTTATCTCCTTGATTTAAGGGATAACTCTTGCATGACTTGAGAAAGACTTATAACTTGAATTTCTCCAACTAAATAATCCAAAATAAATTAACTAATTATTTCCAAGTAGTTGTTAAGACTAAATACGATTTTAATTCAAAATTTAATTCAAGGAAAATTTAAATTGGATTCTTGTTGCCATATTTCAACACTCCCTCTCAACAAGAATGTGATTATCTGCCACCCCGACCCTGTCTCTATGGAACTCGAATTTACACTTTGACAATGCCTTTGTCAAAATGTCATCATCTTGCTCCTCTGTTGAAATATACTGTAGCAACATGATCCTCTGAACTTGTGAAAAGCCACGGGCAACAAAACTTGCCTTATGCTTCTCCACACTACCATCAGCAGCGTGCTTTACCTTATAAAGCCAATGGGAACTCACAACTGACTTATTCTCCGGTCTCGGAACCATGTCCCAAAAACTGTTATGAACTATGGAGTCATACTCCTCCAACATAGAATCAACCCAAATCAGCTGCTACACTGCTTCCTTAAAGAAATATGGCTCAGTCTCAACACATTCCCCATTAAGGGCCATGTATCTAGTGTACCTCTCAAGTGACCTCCTATGTCTGCACTGAGAAGATGATGCTCCCACATTCTCTCTCACATCCTCCAACAATTTGTCAGCTTCTCTTATGCACTTCCATCCATCTCTAGAAGACTCTACTTGAGTGGATGTCTCCACTCTTGGAACCTCTGCATGTGGCTTATCCACATCAGTCTGCAGCTCCTCCTCCTTAGGAACCAACAGTTCCTCAACAGTTTGTAATTGTTGCTCCCTCTGAAGGGAAACTCACATGGCCTTCTGCTCATCAAACTTGAAATCTCTGCGAACCACTGTCCTCTTACTGGTAGGAAAGTACACCTAATAGTTGTGAGGTGTATCAGTGTACCCCACAAATATCCCCAACTCCATTATCGGCTCAAGCTTATTTCGTGCATCCTTTGGCACATGGCAATATGCCAATGAGCCAAAGATCCTGAAGTGACCCACCTTTGGTCTCTTACCGAAGAAAGCTTCCTTTGGTGTCTTCATCCCAAGTATGCGATGCGAGCTTCTATTCTGCAAATAGACTGTTCGGTTGCATGCCTTAGCCCACAACTGAAGTGGTAGGCCTTGGTCATGTAGCATTACCTGTGTTGCCCCTACAATTGTTCTGTTCTTCCTCTCAGCCACCCCATTCTGTTATGGGTTGTGAGGTGTCGTCAACTCTCGTTTAATTCCTTCCGTTGCATAGAAGTCCTTAAACTCTTTAGAGACATATTCTCCACCGTTGTCACTTCTCAAGGCCTTGATCTTCTTCCCTCACTCTTTCTCAGCGAAAGCTTTGAACTCACAAAACTTTGTGAAAGTTTGGTCCTTTTTCTGCATGAAATAAATCCAACATTTACAAGAATAGTCATCAATGAAAATCACATAATACCTTTGCTTCACTGTGGATGCTGTCAAGAATGATCCACACACATCAATATGAACTCACTCTAAGATAGCCTCTACTTGACTATCTTGATCATGAAAGGAAGACTTGGCATACTTTCCCAAGGTACAACCTTTTCATGTGTTAACTTGCTCAAGTTTACCTTTAGGAAGTCTTGTAGATATATATTGCATTATCTTCAAAGCCCCATTATGCAAATGGCCCAACCACCTGTGCCACAACTCGCCAATGTCTTGGCTTTGCACCAATTCTTCTTTCATACTCAATATTGCACAATCATCTACCTCTAGGTTATAGAGATTCTTCACCCGAATCCCTATCCTCTTGGTCTAACCCATGGCTATGTTTCTTAGGAAAGCCTTTCCTTTACTGAAGACAACATCGTACCCTTTGTCCTCCAACATTGTGATTGATACCAAGTTCTTCTTCAGTCCAGGCACATGCATCACATCTGTCAAGGTGAGAGGAGCTCCATGCTCCCTCTAAAAAGCAACCATGCCCACTCCTAAAACACTATACCTTCCATCGTCACCCATCTCTATGCACATCTTGAGGTCTTTCTCCTCCAAGGCACTGAATAAATTTTTATCGCCGGTCATGTGGAATGAGGCTCCACTATCAAGATACCAGACACAACACATCATCAATGACACCATGCATGCGATGAGGGTAAAGTCCATTTCGAATTGAGAGGCTAATGCCTCACCTTCTGAGGATCCCTTCTTGGACTTCTTCGATGGGAAATTAGTTGCATAATGTCCCATCTTGTGACAATTAAAGCATCTTACTTTAGACATGTCACCCTTCTTCCCTCCAAGAGAAGAATTCGATTTGAAATGGGAAGCCTTCCCATTCCCTTTCCTTACCTTACTTGCTAAGGCTAGATTTTCTTCATCATCATTCTTGGATGAAGAACCATCTCATGTGCTCCTCCTGATCTCCTCTTGCATAAGATCTAACCACAGTCGTTTCCAATCCGACAGTTTCTCCCTTCCATTCATAGAGTCTTGGTAGATATTCCAACTCTTTGGAAGGCCAAGGAGAGCGAGGCTCACCATATCATCATCGGCAGTAGTTATTCCGACATTGCCAAGCTCATCTCTGCATGTGGTGAGCTTGTTCAGATATGTGGAAATAGTATCTCCCTTCTCCATCTTGATTCTTCGAAGCTTATCCTTGAGCGCCAATTTCCTCTGGTCACTACTGTTCTGGTAGAGGTTCTTCAATGTCTTCCACATTGAAAATGGAGTATCCTTCCCATGGAGACTCGAGACAATATGGTCTCGAACTCCCTCAAGGATGATCTGTCTCGCCTTCGCCACACACTTTTTCCACTCAGCCAACTCTTGTGCATTAGTTGAAGCTGACTTTGGGGTCTCTTGATCAATGAATTCCTTCAAGCCATTGTCTTCTAATACAACTTCCATTCTATCTTTCCATGTTATGTAATTTGAGCTACCTTCCAAGGCATACTTGAGTCTCAAACCATAGAATGCCTTTGGCCATCCTTGAAGTATGATATGAAGTCGATTTTCACCTGCAACCCTGAACTTCAAACTTCGAATTCTCTTCTCAGTATACTGTTCACAGCTCTGATACCATGTAGAAAATCTGTGATAGGTTAACCCGATAATGCAATAAAAATCAAAGCATAATACTTTAACCTACTTATACTATCAATTTGCGGAAACTTAAATATCGAGCTGAACAATATAACCAGAAGAAGAAGAATCAATGGCACAATACAGATGAAAATACTTTGGGGAAAGTATTAGATAAAAACCCCACACTATTGTATTATCATACATGGTGGAAATACATAGGAATTATACAAAGCCTTAGCTCTCATAGCTAGCCAGCTCTCAATACAATCCTCACATATGCTCATAGGTAATCTTGGCTTCTCTCCAGCCTTCCTCTTTGCCCTCCAAGCTCCTATTTCCTTTCATTGTTCCTTATGGATGATTAGCCTATTACCAGGTGGAAAAAAAAGCCTTCAAAACTGTGAAATCCTCAAGGATGAATCCTTGACTGCATGCATGAGTTTCCTCCATGAGAAAACACATGCAGCTGATAGGAAATTGTTCTTGAACATTAATCTCAACTGGGTCTTTCTCAGAATAGACATGCATGATTTTCTAATGAGGGAATCTTCAGTTAACTAGAGTAGCACTAGTTGAGTGCATTAATGCATCAACTGACTGTTAACTCACTATTAGTTCCTCGAATAGTTTGGAACTAATTTAACTGGACTTAAATTAGTAGACTAAGTTAACTAATTAAAACTCAAATGTAACTCAATCTTATCTCCTTAATTTAATGGATAACTCTTGCATGACTTTAGAAAGACTTCTAACTTGAATTTCTCCAACTAATTAATTTAAAATAAATTAATTAATTAATTCCAAGTAGCTGTTAAGACTAAATTCGATATTAATTCACAATTTAATTCAAGGAAAAATTAAATTGGAATATTCTTGTTGCCATATTTCAACAAGAAATGTTAAAAATAACATCTAGAAATTATAAGTTAATATGTCCTTGAATTAAATCGAAATTCTATTCTCATAGCAATTTGCAATAGTTAACTAAGTTAAGTTGACTTAGTTGGCTTAAGAAATTCATGTTGGAAGTCTATCTAGAGTCATGTAGAGTGATCCATGAATTTTAGGGGCCCGAGTTGAGTTCTTTTGAGTTGTAATTAAATAGCTCAGTCTAACTGACTTATTGTCAGTTAAACTAGTTCTAACTGTTGGAGGAACTAGTAGGAGGGCAAGTAGTGGGGATGACCACCAATGCATCCTTAGGGCCACAACGGTTAACTGAATATTCACTCATAAATAACTCATGCATGTTAGTTAAGAAGAACACCCAGTTGATATTAGAGTTGAAAGATAATGTAATATCAGTTGTATAATTTTTGAGTTGTATAGATGGTGCAAGAAATTAGTAGAAGGCCTATGGATGGATTGCACAGTTATGGAGGGACGATTTCCCAATTAAATATGGGACAATTCACTCAAGAATTGCGCAAGGAAGTAGGGGCTAGGTAGACAATATATTTGGCTAAGCGTTGGCTTGAGAAGGTTTTTGAAGTAGAGAGATAGATTGTACTAGTGTAGGAATTGTTCAGGATGAACACACATTGTATTTTTTCTCAGATCTTCAGGTTAATGAAATATAGATAGTAGGGATTTTTAGCAATTGCTTTCCCCAGAGAAATATTGTGTTATGTGCTATTGAAATTCTTCCTTTTCTGTTTTTTGTTTTCATCAATCAATTTTGGTTTCTGTTGAAGAGTAGAGTAGATTCTTGTCTTGTGTTTTAGCATATCACATAAGCTGTTGAATCTACAAGTACAAATCTACATAATATATGCCATTTGTCAAAAATTGGTTGCATTAATCCACATTCCTCACTCTCCACAAGGAATCATGGGAATTTAATATATACAATATCATAAAATATTTTGCAATTTATAAATTTACATAAAACATAAAACTACAAGTAGAGAAAACAAATAGTTGTCAATATTAAAGTTTCAAGTGATAGGAAGGGTGAATTTTGAATTCCATGCTTGGGATAATCTATCTCAAGCATGTTTTAGAAGATTTCCTTCAATGATTACTCTTGGTAAACCCCCTAGCCTCCTCATGGCAATATCATTTCTCCTTTTTCAATGAAACATACACTTCTCTTGGAATTCATTGGCCAAAACAGTCTAGGACCACCTCTTTCATGTTTTTTTTGCTCCCTTTCATACTTTTGGTCCACAAAGTTTTCTCCTTCTCTTAGGTCAACTACTCTAGTGCTCTGTTGTCCTAATGTTCTTCGGTGCGGTGGGGGGGCGGCGGTAATTCTATATCCTTCAAAGCTTGATTTCTCATTGGCATCCATGGTTTGTCAATTGTGTCCCTCTTCTGTGGACACCCTTGACACTATTGATTACCCTATTAACCACTCTTTCCCTGGTGAACATGTGGCATAGAGTTGCGCCTGTGTTCAATTCTAAACTCATGTAGGTATTTGTCATTTAAATTCTAAATTCCATTGCTTAAGTGAGGAGTTGGAGTAGTTGAGGTGCCTTAAAGCATCCTAGACTCAAGCTTGCAACCATGAAATGATGATCATCTACAATACTGAATTAATGAATGGAGAAAATATTTTTCACTAAAAAAGAAAAGAAAAAAGGGATGAATTGAAAATAACTTATTTGTTTTCTCAACCTCACTAAACATATTCTGAATGTTCTAATGTAAGGATGGAAGAAGCCTTAGCCAATCAGGAGTTGATGAAGTAAGGAAAAAAATGGCTACTCCATAACAACTCACAGGAGATAACCCACAGGTCAATTTTGATTTAAAATTGTAATAGCTGATAATTTTGAGGTTTTTGTAAATTAAGTTGTTCTCCTCAAAAATACTTATGTCATAATTTTGTAATGGACGACACTCCTTAGGAAGTTAAATTCCCTCAAGCTAATTTGCTACATAAGGATGGTCAAAAAACATAGGAAGAATTTTGTAATGGACAATGCTACAAACTGGCAGGAAGTCAAACCGCATCACATTTGTGATTATCTTTTCTATATGTAAACATAATAGCCTTGTGGAAAAGGGTTTGAAATAATTTGTTTCTATAAGTTGGGATTATCTAACTCATGATTGGGAGCGCAAAAAATTGCGTCATGGCTGTGTCATTTGAAATTTACAAAGACTAAATGATATTAACTTGAGTGGTTTGATGAACAATTGTTTCCCTGACAACATGGGTTCGGATGTCTGGATACATGTTCTAACTAGCCTGTTTGTGGCATGAATCAAATAGTTGTATCTAGTGAAATAGTGGAAGTCGACCTTTCAAAGTTATCAATTCCCCATAAATTCTATTACAGTTCAAAAAAAAATTTACTAAGAAGATTATAGTTGTGAGTCTGGGAGTCTCATTTTATGAGTCCTATAGTTATTCCCTAGAGGGTTCTCTAGTGAGAAAATTATTAGTGTCTTTTATATTGTGGATTTTGTTCTTCTATTTTGAATTTATTTGTTGTTATTGGTCTCATTTGTTTGAGTAGACAAGTTTTCTACACTAATAATAAAATACAAAAAAAATAAATTGATTGTTAGATAATTTGTAAAAAATACAAAGAAAAAATTCCATTGTCATATAATTTTGCAATATATATACATTGATAATGTTGACTTTCACACCAAGATATGGTTAATTGCAGTATCAAATCATTTATTTGTTTTGAGGATCTTGTATGGTGAATATGAGACTTGGTTATGTGTTAATTGGAGAGCCATCACCATGGTGTTTAACTCAGAGTAGAGTTTCAAGAAATCTTGAAATGGTGGTTGATGATGAGATAGATGAAGGTGAAGCAATATTAATAAGTTTAAGTATCACATGGAAGGTATGGCATAGCTTTTGCAATAATTGGTTCAAGCTATTATTGACAAGAACAATAAAGTAGGCATTGAATCATTTAGAGATTAAAGGAAAAAACCAAATAGTCCTTTGAAATACTCATAAAATATTTCTCATTTATAATATGATGACCATGAATACAAGAGATTAATGAATCCATTCAAATTCGATGCCAAATTTGACATTAATGATTATGATAATTAGGTGGACTCTCTAAAACTAAGTAATTAATGAAGGTAACTAGGGCCTTATTTTAGTTGTTATGGATTAACAAATATTGAGAATATATACTTCTCTCAACTAGATATGGAAGGATATGCATTGCTATGGTGGGAAATTTTATGTCAAGAGAAACATCTTAGAAACTAGAAATAGGGGGAGGATTGGAAGATATCAAAAGTCTTGTGAAAAACTAGTTCTACATAATGGGGAGGGAAGGATTGGGAGCAGTTCAAAAGAATTGTGAAGAAGTTCTTCTATCCAATGGGGAGTGATGAATAACATTAGTTAAATAGTATTGTGAAGAACTAATTATACCCAAAGAAGAGTGAGGAAGAACATGAGTTCACCACTTTTATGTAAAACTAGTTATATCCAATGGAGAGTGATGAAGAACATGAGTTCACCAATCACTATTTTAAACAATGAAGAGTGCATAGAGTTGAAGAAGTTCAATGATCTGAGTATTGACTAGTCCTTCATGAATATAATAACTGAGTATACTAGTTGTTTTCAAATACTATTAAAAAATAGGTGCTTATGGTTGAAGTTAAAAAAATCAAATAGATTTTCAAGAAAGTTATGTACATTGAAACAAAACATGAAAATAATTCAATTGATGTTTCTAACACTTCTTGTTAGAATTACTTCTTACATTAATGTAATAAGTCACATTCTATAAGTGACTAATTAGTTTGTGAGATGTTAGAGGTGATTGAGATATTTTCTCAACTTTTTCTCGTAAATTAGGAATAGGTTATATATGATAACAAGCTAAAAACTCTATATAATAGATTTATAGTTGAGTGCAATACAATTTTTTGTTTCTACCTAGAAATATTAACGTTGTGCTAGAGATGGTAGATTTGGGTGTCAAAGATGGTAATATAACAAATTGATTTTATTATTTTAACTTTTTACGTACACTACAACATCTCCCCTATACTTGGCTCTATATTACTTTGATCTTTTTATTATTATTTAATTGAACTTACATGTAAATGTTTACAAGTTGTTTAAATTGAACATATTAATATAAATTCAACATATTGAGGCAACGTGTAAAAATGTTTACTTAACACCTATAGATCTCCCCTAAGTTGTGTAGTCTAATCCAGGTGCCTTTTCAAGTCGTTGAATTCATTTATGCATTCAAAAATGAAATCTAAACAATGAACAACTATATATACATACATACATATTAAGAACCCATTAGTCTAATCCAGGTGCCTTTTCAAGTCGTTGAATTCATTTATGCATTCAAAAATACAATCTAAACAATGAACAACTATATATACATACATACATATTTGGAGCCCATTATAGATCCATCTTATTCACAATTTATCAACTACCAAGAGGGATATTTGTAGTTTTTTCTCTCTCAAATAAGTTTTCACATCAAGAGATTTGATTCCTCTTATCACACTTTTTCAAGTTGAATTTGAAATTCTTTATATCTTGATTTTTTCTAGATTAAATACTAGATCAACTTCATAAATATAAAGAATTACACATTTTTTGTTTGTTTGCCAGTTTATGTGAATTATGTTAAACAGAATGGAAGGCAAACAAATTATTGAGAAATTGCGAGGAGCTCACAGGTGAGGGATTCACCTAGAGACAACCTCTTGCAAAACGCTCTTTCAAAATTCATATTGATCTCAATAATAAATAGTTTACAAGTAATTAGGAACATGAAACTAATCATCCTAAAAAATAGGATCTAAATCCTAATGAAATAAACTCACATAACTAAATAACAAAGCAACTTTCTCCATTAATTCTAACACCCCCCCTTAATGGAGAAAGGATTCTGCAATACACCTAACATGTCCCTAATTCTTTCTAGAGGCTTTCTAAATATATTAGCTACATTATCACAAGTACTACAATATTCAACACATATTTCTTTTGTTTGCACCTTTTCCCTAACAAAATGGAATTGTGTGTCAATGTGCTTAGTGTTTTTGTGGAACACCGAATTATAACAAAGTTTTATGGAATTTTGATTATCACATCTGATAACCATGGCCTCTCTTTTCTCTTCTCCTGCATCCTATAGAAGTCTTCTTAACCAAACTGCTTCGCACGTTGTCGCACACATAGCTTTATATTTTGCTTCTGCTGAGGATAAGGCTACAATATTCTGCTTCTTATTGCACCATGAAATGACCTAAGATCCAACGTTGAAAGCATATCCTGTAATGGATCTCCGATCATCTAAATTTCCTGCCTATTCAGAGTCCGTGAAACATGCCGGTCTAACATCAAATGAATCAGAATATACAATGCCAAAATATAAGGTTCCCTACAGATACCTTAGGACTCCTTTTGCTGCAACCCAGTGGTTCTCATGAGGCTTTGAGATAAACTGGCTTAATACACTGACTGCATAAGCCAGATCAGGCCTAGTTGTAGTCAAATAAATAAGACCACCAACTAGTTGTCTGTATAATGTTGCATCTGCCTCTTTGGAACCATCATCAACCTGTAACTTATTGTTCTATTGTAATGGTACTGATGCAGGCTTACACCGATCCATTCTAAACCTGCTCAACACATTTTTGACATACTTACCTTGGGATAGAAAAGTTTGGACAAAATCCCTCCAAACTTCTAGATCCAAACATTAAAGTAGCTCTCCAAGGTCTTTCATTTCGAACACTTGTGATAATTGTTGCTTGATTTCTTCAATGAGTTTGTCTGCATTTCCTATCATGATGAGATCATCTACATACAAATAAATAAACACAATTTTCCCCTTATCATCATACATAGTGTATAAATTAGGGTCTTTTTTACTCTTGATATAACCATGCTTAAGAAAAAATGAATCATTTTTGTCATACCATGACCTAGGGGCCTGTTTTAGTCCGTACAAAGATTTCTTTAATCTGCAGATTAAATGTTCCTCCCCATTTCCGACAAATCCCTCTGGTTTCATTAGGTATACTTCTTTTAAATATCCATTTAAGAATGGATATTTGACATCTAGTTGGTGTATTTTCCAATGATATTTAGTAGCTAATGCAATTATCATTTTGATTGTGTTTAACTTAGCTACCAAGGTGAAGGTTTCTTCATAATCAATACCTTCTTTATGAGAATACCTCTTTGCAACCAACATAGCTTTATACTTATCTATAGTTCCATTTGCCTTAAACTTTAATTTATACAACCATTTGAATCCTATGGGTTGTTTGCCAACAAGAAGTTCAACTAAATCCTACGTAATATTTTTAATGATTGACCCATATTCCTCCTTCATAGCTTCCCTCCATTCACTACTTTGACTGGCTTCATTAAAATTAGAGGGTTCAACAATAGTTTACATACTAGTTATGAGTGCATGATCCCTATATCTGGATGGAAATTGAATTTGCTTGCTTGATCTTCTCAGTGGTGGTGTGGCCTCAAATCTGTTTTGATCTCCTCTTTGCAGTTTGGTTTCAAACCTAATTTGATCATCCACTTCTTCTTTCTCTTGTTGCTTATGTTTTTGCTCACCAGCCCCTGTTTCATCACCTTCTTCTAACAATAAAGGCACATTCCATTCTTCCTCACTTCGAGCAGGGTTCCCATTATCTACCTAATCATGGAATACCACGTCTCTGCTTGCAAACACCTTGTGAGTAGAAGGATTAAACAACTTATAAGCCTTAAACTCATTGTGGTATCCAATCAAAATACACTTAATGGATTTTGAATCTAACTTATTCCTATCTTCTTTCGGGACATGAGAAAAAGCCTTACATCCAAAGACTCTAAGATGACTTACTGTAGACTTGAAGCCAAACAATGCTTGCAAAGGAGTTTTATAATCCAATTACTTAGTAGGACTCCTATTCTTAAGGTACACTACAGTGTTTACAACTTCTGCTCAAAAACCATTGGTCAGATTCTTACCTTTCAACATACTGCAGGCACACTCCACGAGGGTTCTGTTTTTCCTTTCCACAACCCCTTTCTACTGAGGACTATAAGGAGTTGTGAACTACTGCTCGATTTTGTGTTATTTAAAGTATTTGATGATGTCACCCTTCTTGAATTCTCCACCTTGGTCTAAGCGAAGAATTTTGATGAACTTTCCTGTTTGCTTCTTAATCATACTTATGAATTTCTTAAATTATTCAAAAGCATGACTTTTCTGCTTGAGGAAATACACCTAGGTGAACCTTGTACATTCATCAACAAAAATAAGAAAATAGTAGGCCCCTCCTAACGACCTTGTCATAATTGACCCAAAAAGATCAGTGTGTACAAGTTCAAGTATATCCCTCTACTTCCTATCAACAATAGCAGTAAATTCATCTCTATGTAATTTACCAAGGGTACATGATTCATAGTCAACATGCATACTCTTCAAAACAAGAAGACCATTCACCATACCTTTTTTCTGAAGAAGTAGCAGGTCACTAAAATTTATATGCCCAAATCTCTGATGCCATATATTCTCTGCAGACATGGCTAATGATGCCAACACTTGATGTGACACAGTCCTGGCATCTAGTTTATACAATCCTCCTACACGCACACCTGTTGCAATGGACTTCATTTGATCCAAAAAGTATTTAATTACACAATAAGATTTAAAGAACTCTACCTTAAGATCCCGATCTGTTATTCTAGATATAAAAATCAAGTTCTTTTTTATCCTAGGTACATACATAACATCATGAATATGCCTAATGTTTCCATCAGGTAGTACGACATGGACATCATCATATCCCTTGATTTCATACCCTCTATTGTATCCAAGGTAGACCTTCATACCAGTTCTAGATTCTATGAATGTTTTAAACCTTTGCCTCTTACCCATCATATGGGAGGAGGCTCCTAAGTCCATGAACCATATTTTTGCTTCATCCTCCTCAATCGATAGTGCAGAATCAGATACGAACAATCTAATATTTGAATTTTGATCTGCATCAACCAGATGACTTACATGCTTCTTGTGTCTCTGTTGACCTTCGTCAAACTTATTCTTCTGGCAATGTTTAGCTATATGACCAAATCTACCACAATAAAAAAATTTTGGTCCTAAACCACTTCCGTTTGAAGACATACTTTTATAAGTTTTGAACTTTTACTTTTTGAACTTAAGTTTTTGGTTATTAAAATATTATTTTTTATACCTTTAGCCTTTTAAAAGTCAAATTTTTAGTGTTTTTACTTTAATATCGATCAATTATGATAATTTATTGAGTTTAATGTGCAGAATATGTTACAACATAAAAGTGGATCATTTTGACTCCGAGCAGACTTTTATCACTTTTTTGGGCTCTTGAAAATCACGAAAAAGCAAAACCCTAGAGTCTTCTTTTAAGCCCTTTTGGGACTCTCGAAACATGAAAATGTTGTCGAGTACTTGATTGTTCGAACTCGTAAAAATAAATGAACAACCTTCCATTTAGTATAAGTTTACCACTTTTACATACTAAACCAGAATATTTACAAAAAAGGTATAAGCTGACTAATTATGGTCAATAGAGAGCTCTCTTGCATTATTTTATCCTTTTTCGGGTTTGAGGGACTAAATTTATGAAAAAGAACACTCTGGAGTTTATTTATGTTTTTCTCCTAACTCCCTAAAATTAAAAAAACCCAACTTTATCTTTTCCAGGCTCATTAAAATTTTACGGTCAAATAGTTGAATGAGTTTTCTTTTTGTGTCTGTTTCAATATCTTTAAACATGAAAACGACATCGAGTTACCCCTTTACTTGACTCATAAGAATTAAATAGTATAGGACTCATTAAACATGATGAGATCAAACCACTCCTTCTTATGGTTCATTAAAAATACTTCGAAGAACTCATTTGAAAGATGAGCTTATATGAAAAGCATATGTTATCCTCCTCAAGCTTGTGAAAAAAATAAAGAGGTGCTTGTCCATAATGGTGCAGAAAAATTGGGTAAAGGTATTCATTTTACATTCATTATAAAGACAATATGTCTCTCTTGAGCACGACACTCCATTACACCTATGTCCAAGTTGGGAAATCCATTTGTCTTACAGTTAGAAAAACCCATTAAAAGGCTTCAGTTTGTTTTGAGTATTATCATTGAGTCAAATTTTGGCAAGTCAATTGTCGTGTCGCTATGTGTTAAAGAGAAGTTCAACCTCAGTTCATGTTCCTTTGCAAATTTTAGCCTTCAATCACGCCGACCATCCTTGAGTCAATCCTTGCAATCTATTCTTCAAAACTTGACATTGTGTTTCATGTCGTAGGCTCTCTTGTGACAAGTTTCTTCCTATCAACATCAACTCATTATCTAGGAAGTTGGTCTAGAAACCTTCAGTACCTTGAGGCCTGCATTCCTTAATGGCAAGTTTCTTGCCTTCGACAATAGGTTCTTATCATTGGCCTTCGATCAAACGATTCTACAAGTGTCGACTTCAGATCATCTTTTCACACTCTATAGATTGTACAAAAAGTACCTTGATAGCCATTTTCATTATTGGTGGGTTCTCTCGCACTTGTTAACGGTTCACATAATTGATTGGTAATCAAGTGCTTTCTATCATGTTTGACTTTGAGACATTCACTCGCATGGCTAGATTCATACTACGAATCGAAAGATGGAGATCAAGACCTTGGATCTAGTTTCATCAATCCACGTTGCGATGCATTTTATCTTCATGATTATGTAGAAAAATTCATAGCTAATGGTTGAGCCCATACTATGTCTACTATTGATATGATTCTTGTGTTTTTATGTACATTTTCATTGAGTTAGTTTTACTCTAAGTATGGGAATGCTTACTTCAATGATGATTATATATTGCATTGTAATCCTTGAATGATTCTTGTAGGTTTCTAACTATTGTCTTTGATCCAATATTTGGCAAGATAAAGTGCTTCAGTCTTTAAAAATATATATTTTAGACTTCGTACTTTAGGGGGAAATCTATTACACGTCATTTTTCACCATGACACTTGACTGTTAAAATGGATCTCTCGCTATCCATAAACATGTTCCATTACACTCCCTTAGAGGTCAAACAATAAAAAAAACCCTTGAAGAATATGTGAATTTTGGGTTAAATTGATTTATAGCTTGTTTAATATGACCTGCATGGTTTTTCTAGTTAATTTCCATGCATTTGCAATTTCTCTGCTTGAAACCTACACAGAATTGTGATATGTTCCACTGTACACTGTGCACATAACTCAAATAAAAGTAAAAAATAAAAAGTGAATTCTAGAAGCATTGTTGGGCGAATATATCCCAACTGAAACCTTCTAGGTCATATCTATTCGAGCCATAGCCCTCGAATCATGGAGCTAATTCCCTCTCATCAAGGAACCCTAATCCCCTAATTAGAGGATCTCATCCTTCTCTTTTGGATCTGAAACTTATTCATCTTAGCCTATAAATTGAGTACACACTAGAGGGATTAAGAGGTTCATAAAATATGGACTTATGTTGTTGGATTTAAATTGGAAGGCTTATCATCTAAGGAGAGGGTTGGAGATATTTGGGGGGGACCTAATGACATCAAGGCAGAGGTTGTAAGGCACTTATTTATCCTTAAATTAATACAAATGGATCCTTTTTTTCCATTGTATTGTCTTACTGAAATGATGAATGATTTATGTCTCTTTTGATATTCATTAAGATGATTTCAATTTCTAATCTTCTTGATCATTAAATTATGCTTGTTTGAATTGTTATACTACATATGCCTTTGATCTTTCTTAATTGTGTGATTGCAGGTCTTTTTGAACATTGTGAAGTTGCATCGGGACGGAGCAGGGATCTCCATTAAGCATTTCACAAATAGATAAGAGACTTATTTTCCTTCTCTTGTATTTACAATTCAAACGAGGTAAGGTTAGGAAAAGATTTATTCAATTGTCTGTTTGTTTCTAGTTTCCTTTAGGATCTATGGAAATCACTCTTGTTAGCTAGAGGGATTTATCCTCCTAGCACATAATTTCAAGCACATTTGGAAAAACAAGCATAATTTTTTTTAGGCCTAAAATATATTAAAAATGCCCATCAAATTCCATCCATGATTACATGTCTTTTGCTATTTTTTTGTTGTGAGTATAAAAACAATTTTATGGTACTATATGTTTTGTGTTTTGTCTTCATAAATTTTTTAATTATGGATTGACCATAAAACAGATTCTATACTTTATATTTCTTTAAAGATATAAAATAAGTTATTTTTTATTATAG
>APFE031519021.1:51687-65286 GCA_000404065.3 Pinus taeda | reverse complement strand
AAATTTAAAAAAACTTAAAATGAGTTTAAAAAAAAAAAAAAAAAAAAACCTTTCCATTTTGTTATATACCCATTTGCAAACTTTATTTATTTTACTGTCCTATAAATCAAACTTTAACCAACCATTACATGGAATCATGCTATTTTTTCTCTAAAACGTTTGGCACATCACTGAAGACTAGGTTATCAAGATTAGGGGCACATGTCATTTTCTACTGCAAACTCACATATTACATTAGACATAGTACACTCTCCAACGGACTATCGATTCATCAAATCCCCAAAATCACCGTTGTATAGGGTCGGTCTTACAATTCGGGTTCGAATGACCTTTCCACCGACTTCACTCCACAAAGGTCTAACCAGAACAGGATATGCCCTTCCTTTTCTCTGGCCCGACTAAACATTGGCTCGGCCTTATGGTTCTCATGCAGAGGTATGAGTTGGGTTTGTTTTTTAAGTTTTACTTGAAAATAAGTAGTTTGTTAATAAGTATTGGATGAGCGGGGTTATATACGTTTATTGTTAGATTTTGCTATATTTGTGATTTAATGGTGAGCATGAGGCCTTACTCATTTAATATACATTTAATGTATATTGGCCAATTATATATTTGTAGGAAAAAGTTTTGGATTTCAATAAATTTAATTATATACAAATCAGATTTGAAAAGAAAATTAGAAAATTTGTCAAAATAAATTAATTTAAAAATTATACTTAAAGATTACTCCATATTATTTTGTTATTTATTTTATTGAGTTTAAAATATTTACATAATATATCAAGCTAATACAATAATTTTATTATTTAATAGGAAAATCAAAAAACATTTTGTTAATTTATAGAAAAATCAATAAAATAAATATTAATGTGTAAATTTTAAATATACTTTAAAATTGACGTTTAAAAACATCATTCAAATTTTAAAAATAACAGTAAATAATGGTTAAAAAAGTGAAATATAGATAAACACGTGACTGATGGATTTTGCGTGAAGGCTCTGTGAGAAGGGCCACACCTTTGTGAAGTGACGTGCGATGTGTGTAAGACTTTAATTGTATAGCAGTTGTTTATAATGAGACTTTTTGAAAGTCTTTCCGGGAGATTTTTTCTGTCAAAATCCGGCAGCAATTTATTGGAATCCCAAGTTTGATCGCTAGTTTCTGCACAATCAAAGGGTCCCAGGGGTTTTTCAGGGTGCTGAATCCAAATATGCAGTTAAAAAACTATTTTAACTACTAAAAATCAAGATTTAACCTCATTTCTTCCGCCGAATTCCGTCACCGGAATCTCCAAAAAATCGCATTATAGACAACTCCAATTGTATCGACCATTTATTCCCTCCATTCACCGACATGGTCCTTTCTTTGAACACAGTTGGAGAGTTGATTTCCCACGAAACGTAAAAGAAACACGTAATTTAAAATGCATGGGAGTTCTGATTTGGTCAGCATTGTATTTGTATGTACGATCACCCAATGCCTAGCTGCATCATGTGGGCCCTATTCTATTCGTTATTTCTATCCAGAGCCAGCCAAGAAATATAAATGGATTTTTATACAGAACCGCTTTTTAAATATAAATTTCCATTTATTTGAAGGCGGCTGTGGATAGAAACGCTGAATGCAATAGCGACATACAAAACGTCAAGATTGAAAAATCATGCGGTTAGTTAGTGGTGATAGTAGATATCATTTTAGATTTATTTAATCATTATGTTAGTGGTGATAGTTGATATCATTTTAGATTTATTTAACCATTATGTGTTAATCATTATGGTAGTGGTGATAGTTGATATCATTTTAGATTTATTTAACCATGATGTGTTTAAAGGAGCAAATTTTTAAATGTGTATTTCAAAAAATTTGATTTAAAATTAGATGAATTTTGTTAGTTTTGGGGCAATAATGTTATATTTTCAGATTATCATAATTATGTATATTTTTGAATTGTACATCATAGTTCGAAAGAGTGTGTAGTCGTTGTCTTGCTTGTACTATCATAAAATCGTGCATGGAGACCATTGGTGACAGAATGAAGGTAATAAAGAGATCAAATGTACAAATAGAAATATGCTATAATCTAAGTTACCGCTTAGAGTGTATATGTCACTATTATGCCGATGCCAAAAAATCATTATATGGAATTTAATTATAAGTAGAGAGCACGAATCCAATAACTCAAAGCCATAACAAATCCAGTGAATGACTCAAAGTCCTGTAATAAAATAAATGGAAATAGTTTCCCATTTCTATTCTAGTATGGGAAATGGGTGGAGTAGTCCACCTACGTGATGGTGTTCTTCTTTCATTCGTTGACACTCCAAACTGCGAGCCAAATATTCGGCCACCTCTTTCTTCATATAGAGCCAGAAATATTCTTTTCTGATTGTAGTGATTAATTTTTTATATTCGTTATGGCAGGCACAAGGAATTTTATGGTATTCATCTAAAATTAATTGTTTAATATCTTTATGATTTGGCACAAACATTATGCCTTTGTAAATCAACATACCTTCTTGATTTACCTCATATCCCAGTTGTTATTATCTGTTGTTTGGATTTTTTGCTTGCTGCCATAACATCTTGTATTCAAGATCTTGTATTGTTGCTCCTTTAATATGTTCTTTAAAAGTGGTATGTAACTCACTAAAAGAAATTTCATAAATACAGTTTACCTTTCAACTTAAGGCATCCACGACTCGATTTTCTTTTCCTTCTATGTGTTTGATGTCAAAATCAAATTCACTCAAGAAATCGATCTAATGGGCTTGCTTAGCATTCATAGTAGGCTTCTTGAAATAGTTAGTTAAACTATGATGATCTATCATTAATAAAAAATTCATACCTAACAAATAATGACACCACATTTTTAATGCGTGGATTATTGTCGTCAACTCCATGTCGTAAGCCAAATACTTTTGTTCATGCTTCTTAAGTTTCTGAGACGTATAAGCTACAACTCTGCCTTCTTACATTAGCACGCCACCAACTCCTTCCTTATTGGCATATGTACATATAATGGATTCTTTATTTGGATCTACAACACTCAGAATAGGTGCAGTAGTAAGTAATTGCTTTAACTGGTCAAAACATTTTTTACAGTGTGTGGTCCAAGTGAAGATTCTTCTTTTTTTTTGCAAAGAGGTAATGCGGTATGCCACCTTAGAAAAGCTTTCAACAAACCTCCTATAGTATCCAACTGGACCCATGAATGATCTTATATCAACTACGTTCTTTGGTACGAGTGCTTCCATGATGGTTTTGATTTTCTCTGGATCCACAACTATCCCCTCCTTGGTAATGATATGTCCTAAATATTGAATTTGTACCTTAAAGAAATCACATTTTCTATTCTTGGTGTACAACTGATGCTCTCTCAGGGTTTGTAGAACAATTTGTACATGTTCCTTATGCTCCTCTATATTTTGGGAATAAATCAATATATCATCAATAAAGATTAGTACAAACTTATCCAAATGTTGATGAAAAACGTTGTTCATTAGACACATAAAAGTTGTTGGATCGTTAGTTAACCCAAATGGTAACACAATGAATTTGTAATGCCCATAACGAGTTCTAAAGGCTGTTTTGGCTATATCTTCTTCCTTTATTCTAATTTGATGGTATCCTGAGTGAAGATCAATCTTCGAAAATACAGTTGCTCCCTTTACCTGGTCAAACAATTCATCAATATGAGGCAAAGGGTATTTATTTTTAATTGTCCTCTTGTTTAGCAGTCGATAGTCCATGCACATTTGTAAGGTTCTGTCCTTCTTGACGAAGAGTAGAGGGGCTCCCTAAGGTGAGACACTTGGGCATATATATTTTCTATCAAGAAAATCCTGTAACTGCATTTTCAATTTAGTGAGTTCTGGTACACTCATGCGATAAAGGGCTCGGGATTCCAAGGCAGCTCCAGGAATTAGCTCAATAGTGAAGTCTATATTCCTCTTTGGAGGAAGTCCCGAAATTTCCTCGGGAAATACGTCTAGAAACTCTTGTACCACAAGTATATTTTCTAAAGTACCAAATTCTTTTTGTTGAATTGATATACCCCACATGTATGACATATATCTGGAATCCCTTTCAAATACATTTTGCTAATTAGGAGGCTATTACAGGTCTTATTTTAGGTGGTCTTTGTATACCCTGAATTTCTTGTCTCATACCCTCTTCATCTATGTAATTAATAATTTTTTCTTTACAATTAATGAGGGACCAACACTTCTCCAACTAGTCCATTCCTATTAGAACATCATATGACCCTAATGGTAAGACATTCAAATCGGCCATAATAGGCCAACCTACTAGTTTCAGAGGGAAATTGTTGACTTTAGCGAGCATCCTTCTTTTTTCCCCCTGTGGCGAGTTGTACTAACCAAGGGTTTTTAAATTTAACAAATTATAAATGACATTGCTCAACCACTTTTGGACTTATATAACTCAAAGTAGCTTCGAGATCAATTAAAATAGATACAGTTTGGTCGAAGATCTTACCTTCAAATTCCACCATAGTTGGTTGATATTCTTCCTGATAATCTTCGAGGGCAGTATTGACTTTAGGAATATTCCTTTCTCCTTATCCCACAGTTGATGCTTCTTGAATTTGTGCCACTTGATCTGTTACGTTGCGGTACAGACAATTTTTAACATAATGTGGTCCTCCACATCCCTAACATTGTACTGGGGGTCTAGCTGCTATCTCCACTTCTGTTTTTCCAGATTGTTCATTTGTTTTGGACTCACTTGGAAATTTGAATTTGGGCTGGTTTTTGTTCATATTTCTGTTTAGTTGACTTTTATGGGGTCCCTTGCTGATAGCGGTCTTATTTCCTTTGCTGCTAGAGACAAACTTAATTCCCTTTTTATCAGACCACCTCTTTCCTCCATCACCCTTTGGTCTGTTTTGTTGCTAACATAGATGCGATTTTCGTATAACCTCATCCATGGTCTTCAGATTGTCAAATTTCAGATGTTCCTTCGTGAATAACAACAAATTGTTGATAAATCTTTGTACTTTTGCTTTCTCTTCTTGTATGTAAGGAACATATTGTCGTAAGGATGTGAATTTTGTTATAAATTCGTTTATAGACAATTGACACAATCAAAGGTCATGAAACTCTTTCACCTTCTCATCGTAAAATATTTCAGTTAAGTATTTTCCCTTAAAATACCTTTGAAACTTTTCCCAAGTTACACTCTGCTCACTAACTCCATGCATCGTCTTCACCTCCTCCCACCAGAAGGTGGAATTTCCTTGCAACTGATAAATGACTAAGAGAGACTTCAGATTATGATCACATTCATATAACTGGAAAAACTTATTCATGTTGATAAGCCAGGCTTCAACAACTTCCTCCTATTCACCATCAAAGATGGGAGGTTTGATCTTTCGAAACTCACCTTGCAACTCAATTTTTTGTCATTTTTTCTTTTTGTGTTCTGATACATTATCTGATTGCTCTTCTCAGTTCTCTTCGCCCCCTTATGTGTCTGAGTTTTCATTTATGAGTTCCTGCTCTCCGGACATGTTTCTATGTTCAGGACTAGGAATAAGTTGCCGCTGATTCTTCCTATCAGACAAAATTTTTATAATTTTCTCCTATTCTTGCATCATTGTTTTGTTATCTTCCCACAGCCTAACCATTTTGTCCTTTAATTCTTGCACAGTTTTGAAAATGGTAGCGTTGGTATATTACGTGGCTCGTCTTCCAGTTGTACCCATACCTCAGGATTGGCTTCTGGAAAGGATATTGGTCCCGTTCTTGTCACGGGTTTGTGTGGTGTAAGCCCAGTCCGCCTCATACTGGTTGCTTTTCCTTCTCTTTGTTTTTTACTCTTTCTGTCTTTCTATGCACATCAAAAAAACTGCTATTATTTTGTTCCAGAGGTCTCAGTTTTGCAACCTGAGTGCTCTGATACCACTTGTCACATCTCTTTAAACAAACAATAATTACCACAATATATTGATAAACATAAACAAACTTTTGATTTCATTCATTTACAAAGTATTAATGACCAGGATATTATATGACCACATGTAAGTTACCATTTAATACATATTCTATGCATATTACTCATAATAATATATATATTGATTTGTTGTAATAATGGTTTACATATTTCGCATGATTTAAAGTTTGATGATTCTTCAAAGTGACATAATGAACCTTGGATTCCCACCCCCAAGAGTTGGCGGGAGCAGACTTCTGGACTCTTCCGATTGCTTTCCAGTTTTTCATCATCTTCTCGGCATGGTCACCCCATCAACGATCCTCTATGGCTCAACTCCATCAGACGACTACGAGTATTTGCCTTAATTCCTTTGTCTGATACATCCTCGGGGAATTTTGGCATTTCTCTCTTTGTCTGGTAGAGCTTCCCAGTTCTGGGTCATGGCTTTGGAGTTTCGCTTTGGTTCACCTTTGCTTCTTCATGTTGTTGATGATACCTCCCTTTCTCTGTCATAGTTTCGTTGTGGCTGCTTGCTAGGTGGTTACTTCACTGAGACGACCCTGGTGCTTCTTCCTTGGAAGAATTTCACACAGTATACCAATCCAGGTAATGGAATGTCTGTTTGTTTTTAATATTTTCATTTTGCAACTGACATTTGTTAGGTCTTCCTTTAATAATTAACAACACTTATTGTTTCGGTTAGGTTTCGCCGAAGGCTTCCAGCAGCAAGAGAATGATCATTCTGGATCGAAACCCTACCTCTCTATGCCAATCTGTGGGTTTGCAATCTCAATGCTCCATCCAATCTCCGGGTAATGTGAAGGATTATCTGGAAATTTCTTGGAATGAAGAGGTTCAGAATCTTAAGGGTTTCATTGGCTTAACTTTGTCAGCCTGTTGTTTAATCCTTGAACTATTCGTAAAACTTGTCAGTTATTGTCTATACATTTCCTGAATCTAGTGTATAGATGCCCAGAGCAATATATTTCTCGGCTTAGCTCATAAATCCTCGTTTTATTTAAATTTAAGTTTTGGGTATGCATCCCGAGATGGGTTGCTATTTTTCCTTTGAAATCATGTTGTAATTTAACTTAAGGCAGTTATGGAAGGATGATTTTTGTAATCCAACTTCCTTGATTCGAGCATAACTTTATTATGTCGAACCTTTGTGCTTTGCAAGTTTGTTAACTATCTAATTTTTGTGTATTTGAAAGGATTTTGAAATTATTACTCAACATGGGTCTTATATTTTACAAATTTTTTATAAGGTTTTCAATCCGAGTTGGATTTTCCTTCTCTGGTATTATGAGAGCATTAGTCAATTAACCAATTTCAAGGTTTTGTATTTCACGGAAGATTAATATATGTTTCGTTCCCAATTTCACATTCATAGTGCTACACAGTTGGGGATTTTACCCATGTCTTAACAAGAATTCATTTTATGCGTTTCTTTGTTACTTTCTATGGCATAAACTTGTTAGTCTTCTTTCTCAGTAGTTCCATACATATTTGGTTTAAATTTCTATTCCTCTGCATTAATTTCCACATGATAAGACTTACTTTGGTATTTGTATTAGTTCTTGTTCTACCCTATCTCTTAGGGTGAATGTATTTTGGGTTTTCTTCTTAGAGTGAACTCAATAAGCTTGATTAACTGTAGAATTTTATCTACTAATTCTGCTTGTTTTTAATAGCTAAAGGGTATGAAAGTGTGGAAACCATACAACATTAATTTTCCTATCTGGAATGTTTGCAAATAATATTGTTTCCTTTTTAGAACTAAGAATTCCTTTGCTAGGAAAGTTTTCTAACAGTTTCATCATTTACTAAGAGTTTTCTTGCTTTTCTAACTTCCATTCATAAAGATTTGTATCTATTAAATTCTAATCTCTTTTACAGTTTTCCACTGTGGTTTTTCTTTCAAGTTTTCACATTCCTGCTAGATAGCTAATATGCCAAAATATTTCTAAAGACAAAATTTGGACTTTACTGAAATAACTTATCTATTTCTTTCATACATAATTCAGAGTTTTATTTTTTTAACAATATGTTTTCATGTTCCAAGATATAAATACTTATCTGGTTTACGTAGAATTTATTGTTGTCCTCTTGGACCAATTTTAACTATAAGTTGACAAATTTCCTCCCAACCATGAGACTCACTTTCAGGCCAAATTCTCCCCCGGAACTGTTGCTCACATGATAGATGCTTTCCTGTAAGACTAACATGTAAGCAAAATAATGATTCTATACTACAGAATAAACACTTAAAAGATTCAGAAAACTTTAACATCCAAGAAATCATACCTCTGGCCATTGATGTTGCTCACACTCCAAAACCAAACTTTCTGCTACGCTTGAGGTAGACCACTTCCCTTCCTTTTTAAGATTCAACCCTTGAAGTACAATCTGTCTTTGATTTATCAATGCAATTATAGTTGGTGCTAAGCGGATGAATTCATCTGAGAGAGGATATTCTGTGTGTGATATTTGGTACTAGTTTTATTCCTAAAACCCAAAATAGATTGAAAACTCGAGTGCAAGTTAAATCATGTTGTTGCTTGTTGGGGAATGGATTAAAATCCCAAACGTTTTATACTAAAACAAATAGCTCCACACGTTGGTAAACGAATGTTAATGAGTTTCGCTCCCACTCCTTCTGTTGCACAACAATTATGTCTACAGCACCACTGGAAGGCTGGAATGCACTAGTTAAAGAAATGTAATCGTCTCAAACACAAAACAAATGCTTCTCAATGAAAAACAAAAACTTGAAAGCAGCAGCGCTAAAAATAGAGCGAAAACTACAAAGCCCTTAGATTTACAAAAATTCACCCAAAATCTCTCATCCATGTGGCACTTCCAAGCTCTGCTCACTCTGAATTGATGGTTAAGGCTGAAGGGGATCGAGTCAGTGAGCTTGGGGACCAAACAAAAGTATTTATAGCGAAGCTTCCATCAAGCTTCTGTTGGCTATGTGTCAAGTGTTCCACAGAATATGGTAGAGAACTGCAGAGGCAGTAATGGACCACTCCAGGAGCTCCCAACAAGAAATTAATTAACTGCAAATGGTTTCCGTAATTTTTGGAATGGGCGACACTTGGTTTCCAAATCATTGGCGACCGTTAAGGGAGCTGTAAAGGGAGATAACATTCTCCCGCTTGGTCCATACTTCCAAACTAATGTCTCATCTTAAAACCCATTGATAATCTGTATTAAGTAAGAGATACATGAATCATGGTGATAAGTCCTCTAATGACGAGTATTATCTTCCATGTACTATTATGTATTTATTTCTTATTATTATTTATGTGGCAACAATTTCTTAATGAATAAACCCTATGTTTATTCTTGGTCCTACACAGATGAATTTTCTCAAATCAAATTAAGGTACACATAAATATGAGAAAAACATCACAATAATTAAGAATTTCATTAAAATAACATTCTCCATACAATGAGAAACTACATAATGGAACCAAGTCCCATATTCATTACATGATCCTTGAATTTCAAGGGTGGCATGCCCTTAGTCAAAGGATCAATGATCATCAACTTAGTGCTGATGTGCTCAATGACCACTTTCTTTTCTTTAACATGTTCTCTTATAGCTAAATACTTAATGTCGATGTGTTTATTTCGACTCCCACTTTTGTTGTTTTTAGCCATAAAAATAAGAGCTGAATTGTCGCAATACATTCTCAATAGCTTAGAGATAGAATCCATAATTCTAAGCCCAGAAATGAAACTCTTAAGCCATACACCATGTAAAGTAGCTTCAAAACAGGAGATGAACTCGGCTTCCATAGTGGAAGTAGAAATCAAGGTTTGCTTGGCACTTCTCCATGATACAGCTCCACTGGCCATCATAAAAACGTATCCTGATGTTGATTTGCATGTATCAACACATCCAGCAAAGTCAGAATTTGAGTAGCCAATTACTTCCAAATTATCCGTCCATCTATACATAATCATGTAGTTTTTGGTTCCTTGAAGGTACCTCATTACTTTCTTTGCAGCTCTCCAGTGGTCTAAACCTGGATCACTCTGATATTGTCCCAACATTCCCACAACAAATGCAATGTCAGGTCTTATGCAAGCCTGCGCATACATTAGGGTTCCGACAACAGAAGCATATGGAATGTTCTTCATTTGTTCCCTTTCAAATTCGTTCTTCAGGCATTGGCTCAAATTGAACGTATCACCCTTCACAATGAGAGCTACACTTGGTGAACAATCCTTCATCCGAAATCTCTCTAAAATTTTATTAATATAGGTTTCCTGAGACAGACCCAAGATGCCTCGAAATTTGTCTATATGGATCTTAATGCCAATGACATAACATGCCTCACCCATATCCTTCATATTGAAATTTTTAGAGAGAAATTTTTTCTCCTCATGCAGCAAACCCTTATCATTGGTTGCTAGCAAAATGTCATCCACATATAAAACAAGAAAATAGATTTTACTCCCACTCACTTTCAGGTATATGCATTGATCCATAATGTTTTCTACAAAACCGAATGAAGAAATTATATTATGGAATTTCAAATACCATTGGATGGATGCTTGTTTTAAACCATATAAGGATTTCTTGAGCTTGCAAACCAATTGCTCACCATCACTAGAGGGGAATCCTTCAGGTTGTTTCATGTAAACCTCCTCCTCTAGATCTCCATTGAGAAATGTTGTTTTCACATCCATTTGTTGCAACTCCAAGTCAAAATGGGCTACTAATGCCATAATAACACGTAAGGAATCTTTCTTAGATACAGGAGAGAAAGTCTCCGTGTAATCGATTCCTTCTTTCTGAGCGAATCCCTTAGCAACGAGTCTTGCCTTGTATCTCTCAATGTTGCCCAATGAGTCTTTATTTGTCTTAAAGACCCATTTACATCCAATAGATTTGCACAATTAGGCAATTCAACAAGATCCCAAAATTTGTTACTCTTTATAGAATTCATCTCTTCCTTCATGGCAACGTACCATAATTCTGATTCTTTGCAACTCATGGCTTGTGAAAATGACTCGGGATCATTTTTGTCTCCAATGTTGTAGTTAGATTCTTGCAGATACACAACATAATCATCAGGAATTGCTGATCTCTTTGGTCTAGTAGATCTTCTTAATGTTGTACCGTCATCTTCTTGAGAAGTATGTGGTTCAACTCGTTGTTCAAAAGTTCTTGGAACTCTTGAACTACCTGATCTACTGGAATGTCGCCATCAACTTGTGGAACTTCAACAATTGGTTGTTCAACACTAGTTTGTACTTGATGGGTGCTGTGAACAATAACAAATCTATCACTTGAGGTGGAAGGTTGATATTTTGAATGATCCTGCTCAAAAAGTATGTTCTTGGTTTGATCGCTCCCACTTATCAAGTCATTTTCAAGAAAGTTTGCATTTCTTGATTCCACAATCCTAGTGCTGTGAGATGGACAATAAAATCTGTAACCTTTAGACCCTTCAGCATATCAAATGAAATACCCACTAATGGTCCTTGCATTCAGCTTCTTCTCTTGTGGATTATATATTCTTACTTCAGACGGGCATCCCCAAATGCGCATATGTCGCAAACTCGGTTTCCAACCTTTCCATAATTCAAATGACGTTTTAGGAACAACCTTGGTTGGAACTCGGTTTAATATATACATTGTCGTCTTAAGTGCTTCAATCCACAAGGATTTAGGAAGATTGGAGCTGCTTAGCATACTTTGCACCATGTCCAATAATGTTCGGTTTCTTCTTTCTGCTACACCATTCTAGTCGGGTGAACCAAGCATGGTGTATTGGGCAACAATCCCATGCTCTTGAAGAAATTTTGCAAATGGCCCAGGTGCTTGTCCATCTTCTGTGTATCTACCATAATATTCTCCACCTCTATCTGATCTCACGATCTTAATTTGCTTGCCGCATTGTTTCTCTACTTCAGCCTTAAAGATCTTAAAGGCATCTAATGCTTCGTTCTTTTTATGAAGCATGTAGAGATACATATATCATGAGTAATCATCTATAAAAGAGATGAAGTATCTCTGACCATGTGAGTCCAATATGTTCGAACTCGTATTGGCACCTTTCTTTGACTTGTTGGTTGTCTTTCCCTTTATGCAGTCCACACAAGTCTCAAAATCAGTGAAATCCAGAGTATTAAGTACCCCTTCATTTGCTAATCTTTTAATTCTTTCTATGGAGATATGACCTAATCTTTGGTGCCATAATTTAGAGGAATCTTCATTAATAACACATGTTTTAGTGCCAATGTGAACATGCATTGAATCATAAGTGACATTGTTTTGTAAATTAATACAATAAAGACCATTAGACAAAATACCATTCCCAACACAATCAGATTTATAAAATAAACTGAAAGATATTTATGAAAAGTTGAAGGAATATCCAAAAAGTACAAGCCTTGAAACTAAAATCAAGTTTCTAGAAAAACTTGGAACATAAAAAGTCTTTTCTAATTCTAAAACAAAGCCACTACTTAAAGTTAAATAGCATGTTCCTATAGCTTCCACATGCGAGCCCATCTTGTTTCCTGATAAGATGCTTTGCTCACTTCCCATTGGCTTCCTTAGGTTTTGCAAACCCTACAAGGAATTCAAAATGTGAATTGTTGATCTAGAATCAATCCACCAGGTTTTAATATTGACATTAACCATATTAGATTCATAACAAACAAACGAGATTGGATTACCTTTGTCCGCAAGCCATTTCTGAAATTTGGCGTATTCCTTCTTCATGTGTCCCTTCTTTTTACAGAAGAAACACTTGGAATCCTTCTTGATATCGGCTTGGGGAGGTACTTTACCTTTCCCTTTCTGATTGGCTTGAGATTTTCCCTTTCCACGCGTTGCCAGTCTCTCTTCTTCTTGAACACACATGGTCATGAGTTCATTAATTGACCATTTATCCTTATGTGTGTTGTATGAGATTTTGAAGGGTCTGTATTGGTGCGAAAGGGTGTTCGGGATGTAGTGCACTAGGAAGGACTCCAATATTTCAACGTCGAGTTTCTTCAATTGAGCCACAGTGTCCCTCATTTGCATGATGTGCTCACGTGCACCTTTCACACTAGTGCGCCTTAAGGATGAGAACTTCATGATTAGGGTGCTTGCTAGTGCCTTGTCTGAAGTAACGAATTGATCATCAATGGCTTTCAACAAGTCTCGAACCTTTTCATGCTGATCAATGAAACCACCAATACCAACTGAAATTTTAGTCTTAATGAACATCATGCTTAAGCGATTAGATCGCTCCCATCGTTAATCAAGCGTGATGTCCGCTGTAATGCTAGTATTAGTGAGTGTCGGTGGTTCATCTTTCCTAATAGCGTAATCTATGTCTATCCACCCCAAATGAAGGAGAACTCTCTCCTTCCAGACCTTATAGTTATCTCCCTTAAGTTCAGGGATATCACAACGAATTTTAGAGAAACTTGCAGGTTGTACAACTGCATAAAATTAAAGATCACATGCTTATGTTAAATTTGAGACCTAAATAAAATTTCATGCTTTACCAATGTAAATCATGCTTAAAATTGAATCTAATGACATAAAAATTGTATGTGGACTAAATTTTCAATTCAAGCAGATTCAATTATTCTTTATGATAGAATTTATCAAATTATTCACTTAA
>APFE031519021.1:36052-51667 GCA_000404065.3 Pinus taeda | reverse complement strand
TTATGATTATAATTTGATATAAATTCTATCTTAGATTTGAACTTTATGATAAAACTATTAATTCATAATTCCTGTGGGATAAAATTTATTATATTTAGTATAATTAATTACAATTAATGTGTAAATATTCTTTATGTGATCCTAATCAAACATAATATATAATATTATTTAATTAGAGATGTTGTGGCTATTCTCTAATCAATTAAAAATTATATGGATCACTAGAAATTATTAATTTTATGCATAAAAAGTAGCTTGATATGAGAATAATGATAATTTGCATAAATAAAACTATAATATTCATGCATAACATTCAACGATGGGTCTCGTATACTCATCCAAAATAGCATGTTTTAATTTAGAACAGAAATAATCAATTCATGCAAATTAAATATGAGCATTGCACAACAATTATCCAAATTGCATATAATTAAACCAAATAAATATTATAAGCATAAAAATTGAGCAAAAATTAGACATATTTCCAAATAAATGCCTTAATTCAGAAAATTCTCAAAATATGACATTTAGCCAAACATGTCTATAAACACCAAGGCAGAGATAAAAATTGCTCTAAAACCAAATGTAAGCAAAATAATGATTCTATAATGTGGAATAAACACTTAAAAGAATCAGAAAACTTTAACACCCAAGAAATCATACCCCCGACCATTGATGTTGCTCACACTCCAAAACCAAACTTTCCACTACGCTTGAGGCAAACCACTTCCCTTCCTTTTTAAGCTTCAACCTTTGAACTACAATCTGCCTTTGATTTATCAATGCAATTATAGCTAGCGCTAAGCGGATGAATTCATTTGAGAGACGATATTCTGTGTGTGAGATTTGGTACCAGTTTTATTCCTAAAACCCAAAACAGATTGAAAACTCGAGTGCAAGTTAAATCATGATGTTGCTTGTTGGGGAATGGATTAAAATCCCAAACATTTTATACTAAAACAAATAGCTCCGCACGTTGGTAAATGAATGTTAATGAGTTTCGCTCCCACTCCTTTTGCTGCACAACAATTATGTCTACAACACCGCCGAAAGGCTGGAATGGACTAGTTACAGAAGAAATGTAATCGTCCTAAACAAAAAACAAATGCTTCTCAATGAAAAAAAAAAAAAAAAAAAAACTGAAAGCAGCAACTCTAAAAATAGAGCAAAAACTACAAAGCCCTTAGATTTACAAAATTC
The DNA here is from genome assembly GCA_000404065.3 of Pinus taeda. Classification (NCBI taxonomy): domain Eukaryota; kingdom Viridiplantae; phylum Streptophyta; class Pinopsida; order Pinales; family Pinaceae; genus Pinus; species Pinus taeda. Next base: position 50,467 of record APFE031519021.1, on the reverse strand, counting down.
ACCCAAAATCTCTCATCTGTGTGGCACTTCCAAGCTCTGCTCACTCTGACTTGATGGTGTAAGGCTGAAGGGGATTGAGTCAGTGAGCTTGGGGACCAAATAGAAGTATTTATAGCCAAGCTTCCATCGAGCTTCTGCTGGCTATGTGTCAAGTGTTCCACAGAATATGGTAGAGAACTGCAAAGGGACTAATGGACCACTTTAGGAGCTCCCAACAAGAAATTAATTAACTACAGATGGTTTCTACAATTTTTGGAATGGACGACATATGGTTTCCAAATCATCGACGACCGTTAAGGGAGCCGTAAAGGGAGCTAAGGTAACAGTCTTATCATTTCACAGCTATCTAGTCTTCACCACACTTAGCTTTTGGTTTCAGCTTTTGGTCCTATCTGACATATCAGCGCGGAAACATTTCCTTTACTTCTCTCTTCTTCATCTCAAGTACCAATACCCTCTTGACTTTTCCTTGAGAACAAATCTTCAAGGAAGTAGTTAGGGATAGGTAACTGCCTATCCTAACTACTTGACATGTGAGAATTACAAGATTTATCATCACCTAAACATTTGCTTTATGCATAACTTAATCAAAATCTTAAATGTATAAATTTAAATAGTGAGTGAACATTATTTAAATGTTTTGTATAGTTATTTATTTATTTATTTATTTATTGGCCAATATTAACAAAATTTCATTTTTATGTTTAGATTTTTTTTTTTTACTTTGACAAATATAAGCAAAATTTCAACTTTATTGATGAACAACATCCTTACATATCAATAATGTTAATGTAATTTTTTTTAAGAAACAGTCTTTGTGAAATCACTCCATAAGTTTTATAATCATATTATTTTTCATTGTTCGAAAAAGATTTTTGACTATATTGGTTCGTATAGATGATTTGATAAATCATAGATCGTTGAATCCGATTAATCTGTTGTGGACGTTGCCAATCTAAATTAAATTTAGAAACGACACGAAATCTTTAAATCTCCCCTGGCAATATTTCTTGTATTTGGTAAATTAAAGACATTTGAATCCGATCAAACTTTTGTGGCTCGGTCCATGTTTCTGCATATGCTTCTTGCATTTGCTCTATGTAATCTTCTTATATGAATGTTTTGGCATTTGCTTCTTGCATTTGCTCTATGTAATCTTCTTATATGAATATATTACGCTTTTTCTTCTGAAAAAAAACTTTTGTACCAATAGAGAATGCTTAACACGTATTTTGGGTGGAGGAAATTACAGCTACGAAATTATTATCATTAATATCTCTATAAAAATTATGGAAAACTATTTTTTTAATCAATGCTTTGCCCACGGCATTGGCAGAATAACAAGTCAAGAAAGTGAATGTATCCGGTTAGGCAGATTGTATTATACAAAGAATACATATATATGTATTAAAATGAAGGGGTAATCAAGAGTGCAATAATGATCGTATGCATTAGGAAGAACATTTTTAGCATTATTAAGTAACAAAAATGCCTTTAGCTATATTTTGGGAAAATATCTTATCAAATCTCAATTTGTTAGTTGGTGCTTTTAATTATGCAAATCTCAATTTGTTAGCTGGTGCTTTTAATTATACTTTGGGCAAATATCTTGTCAAATCTCAATTTGTTAATTGGTTTCAAAAAATGAAGTGCAGGTAAGTGTCTCTCATCTTTAGATTAAAATGTTAAGCTCACTCTTTTCTCATTTCTTATTTCTATCACTTTTTTCTCATTTCCTATTTCTATCACTCTTTTTTAATTTCCTATTCTTACGACAATTGCACATTCAGACATAGGGACATTGCTAATTACTTTTACAACAATAACATATTAAGACATAGGGACATTGCAAATTACAAGTCATGGAATTGATATCAAGCAACACTGTATTTAAGTTTAAGGAAGGTTGTATTTTTATTTTAGAAGTTCAAATTTCATAACTAAATTCTTTTTTAAGAAATACATATTCCCTTAGGATGTCATATTCATTGAAAATTTTATCCAAATTTGTTAACAACGCTATTTAGGTTTATCAAGTATTTTGTATTGGAGTTGTTTACGGAGGTGGAGGAATTGCCCGGAGCACCATCAAAAACGTATAGAGCACCAACCATCAAAATGTCTAGAGCACCTAAAATTTTTAAGTTTAACAATTGTAACTTAGATTTACAAAAATCCTAGCCGGATTTTCTCAAAATATGACCATAATTTCTAACTTTCCTTGGTCCATCAAAAACCATCGTTGTGTAGGGTCTTACTTACAATTCGGGTTTGAATGACTTTTCGACCGACTTCACTCCACAAAGGTCTAAGCAGAACAGGATGTGGCCTTGGCTCGACCTCATGGTTCCCTTTAAGAGGTATGAGTTGGGGTTTGTTTTCTCATTTTACTTGAAAATAAATAGGTATTAAATGAGTGGGGTTGTATATGTCTATTGTTAGATTTTGGTATATCAGTTATTTAATGGTGAGCATATATGGCCTTACCCATTTAATGCCCATTGGAAAACTATATATTTGTAGACAAAAAGCTTTGGATTTCAATGAATCCAATTGTAGAAAAATTAGATTTGAAAATAAATTAAAAAACTTTTCAAAAAGTTATACTTAAAAACTACTCCATTTTATTTTGTTATTTTATTTTACTGAGTCAAAATAATTACATAACATATCAAGCCAGTACAATATTAAAACCACTTACTATTTAATAAAAAATAAAAAAACTTTTTGTTAATATATGGAAAAATCAATAAATTGAATATTAATGTGTAAATTTTAAATATACTTTAAAACTGACATTTTAAAAATATCATGCAAATTTTAAAAATGACAGTAAATAATAGTTAAAAAAGTGAAATATAGATAAACACGTGATTGATGTATTTTGTGTGAAGGCTCTGTGAGAAGGGCCACAACTTTGTGAAAAAGTGACGTGCAATGCAGAGATGTAAATGGAAATGGAAATGTTTTCTGTGTAACACGTTAATTGTATTTGGTCATTTGTCATCTATTCCACCCATTCACCGACATGGTCCTTTCGTTGAACATAGTCCGACATGGTCATAATAAAATGGAAAATGTAAAGGAGAGTTGATTTCCCATGAAACACAACAGGAAAACATGTTTAAAATGCATGTTGTGTTCTAATTTGGTGAGCATTGAATTTGTATGTACTATCACCCAATGCCTCGCTGCATCATTTCTCAATCTTTGACCACTCTCAAATTTTGTGGGCCCTGTTTTGTTCATTATTTCTATAGAGCCAACCAAGAAATATAAATGGATTTTTATACAAAACCACTTTTTAAATATAAATTTCTATTTATTTGTAGGCCGTTGTGACGCTGAATGCAATAGCAGCATATTTCCGATCCTATCAAGGGAAATACTCCCTATCCTATCCTCTTGATCGAACTTGGTTTATCCCCCATTGAAAGAGAGGCTATGTTTAGATATTTGATGTATAAGAAGAAACTTCACAATATGGAATCCAAGAGGCTCCCAAAAATTGCTTCTAACTTTAGTCAAAACCCCCACCTGCGCCTCAAGAGCGGGTGGCATCAAGATGCTCAACCTTGGTTCAACCTTTGGGGGATTAAGGAGGAGATCATCATGGGAAGCAAGGACAATGTCAAAGAAATTATTACCTCTAGTTTTAAAGACAAGATGTGGGATGCTAAGGAGCTGGAGGATAAAAGGAAGCTAAAGTACTATAAGGAGGTGATCAACGCCACCCTCGATAACTAGAATTATCTCTCTATGTTGACTAGCACTAAGAAGAAAATGAACATCGCTAGGATTAGAACTAACTCTCATGAGCTTCAGAGTGAGATCGAGCAGTGGTCTACTCCCAAGGCTCCTTGGGACGATATGATTGTTAGATTTTTGATACTAAGAAGGTGGAAGATTAGAAAAACTTCCTTTTAGACTGCCGGACTCTTGCCCACACCTGCTCTCAATTCTGTATCATGAGCCACACCTCCAATCTTCTTGGCTTATTAAGCCAACACAACTATAACGATTTTGGAATGCTTCTTTCCTTGCTCTTTGATCATAGAAACAAGAATTTGAAGAATGACAATTAGAATCTCTTTTCTTGAGGTCTAATAGACCACATTGATCTTAGTGGACGTTAATCATCATCACCACCACAAAACACCAATATTGACAAATCATGCAGCTACTTAGTGGGACATAGTAGATATCACTTTAGATTTATTTAATTGAGGACCTATGACGTGTATAAAGGGATCAAATCTCTAAATGTGCATCTCAAAAAATTTGATCTAAAATTAGATGAATCTTGCTAGTTCTAGTTGGGGCAACAATGTATTATTTTTAAATTATCATAATTATGTATATTTTTGGATTGTACATCATAGTTTGAAAGAGTGTGCAGTGGTTGTCTTGCTTGTACTATCATAAAATCAAGAATTTTTGTATGTGGAGACCATTGGTGACAGAATGAAGGTAATAAAGAGACCAAATGTACAAATAGAAATATGTGACAATTTAAGTTATTGGGTTTAGAGTGTATCTATTAGTATTATGTCAAAAAGCCAATATATGGAAATTATTTGTAAGTAAAGAGCACAAATCCAACAACTCAAAACCATAACAATCCAGTATTATGCCGGAAAACCATTATATGGAATTTATTTGTAAGTAGAGAGCAGGAATCCAACAACTCAAAGCCATAATAAATCCAGTGAATGACTGGCAAATTTTTAATTGTTTATTTATAAGGTTATTTGTCAAATCTCTTTAAACAACAATAATTACCACAGTGTATTGATAAACATAAACAAACTTTTGATTTAATTCATTTATAAAGTATTAATGACCAGGATATTATATGGCCACATGTAAATTGCATATTCTATGCATATTTTTTTTTTAGACAAAGTTCGGTTGCTATGTATTGATCTGAAAAGAAAAGGAGGCAAACTGCCATACATATGATGCTTCCTGAGCATTTTGAATCCAAGGAATTACAAAAAGGCTCATTTCCTTGATTCTTTCTTTTGTTTTTTTTCCTCTAAAACTACTTATACTACTGTAAATTCTAACAAACTGCAGGCCCCAGTATTTGCATCTACACATCATGAAGAAGAATCTATATCAATATGGCTTATCTTTCTTGCTGTAGATCCTTCTGGTTCCGGGTCTGGTTCAATTGGCTTTGCACTTGAGGAGGATGTTGCATCTTTGAGCTTCTTGTCCATTATGAACTTGAGAATGGAAATCTTTTCCTCAGCATGGCTACACCTGTTGCTTAAATTGCTGAACTGTTCATGCAGGGAGTGAACTCTGTGAAGGAAAAGATTCATCTCAACTCTGTATTTCTCATGGATTATTTTGCATTGATCTTCAAGTCTTGCTTCCAAGTTGCGAACTTGTTCTTCCAAAACTTTCTGTTGCACTCTCACCTCATCGAACTCAGCTTGTAGATATCTGCAATGAAAACACTGCTCTTGACGCGCCATTGGATCTGTAGGATGCCTGGATGCGCTGGAAACTCTGTTTTCTGTCTTATCTTGAGGGTTCGGAATCTTGCTGCTGTTGATAGTATCCAGACGAGCTATAGTAGTGCTTTTGTGGCTGAGACTTGGGCTGCCACGGAGAGCCTGAGAGAGTGCGCCTTCTGCTCTACTCTCAGGGCTATGAGAACGCAATTCCCTGTTGCTGCTAATAGCTACTGAGCGCACTGACTCTACTTCTCTGAAGGAGCTACCAGGACTGTCGCGGAGAACATGAGGGGAAGCGCCTTTCGTTCTGCTCTCAGGTCTGCAGTCTCGAGAGTTTCTAGTGAGGGAGCTAACCGTAGCTCTGCTGTTATAAATAATCAAAGGTAGCTGAAGGAAGAGGGAAGGAGGAGGCCTCTTCCCAAAGCTCGACTGCCTCATCCGATGTGAACCTGGGCCTCGGGCAGTGATAAGATTGGCGGGACGATTTTTTGATGCAGATTGTCTGATACGCGTGATATGGATGGATCCCCTGGATTTTGATCTGCAACCTGTCCAATCCACCTTGCTTGCTTTGTCCTCAGCTCTGTTGATACACCTGTACTCGATGATCCTGTTGACTACTGTTCCCCGTGAAATATTTGGTTGCACATCTCTCATGGCAGAGGGTGGAGTGATGAGCTGTTGTTACAACTAAGATTGCCTCTGGGTCGTTCGCAGGCCTTGTTGGCACACTGGTCCGCTTTTTTATTTAGCCCACGTAGGATGTGGAAATAGTGGGCTTCCTCCATCTGATCGTGGAGGGTCTGATTTCTGCTGTTGATTTGTTGCAGTAGAATATTTGGCGTGCTCTGCTTTTGCACCATGAGCCTAATGATGATTGCTGAGTCGCCAAAAACCATTACCTTCTTGATTCCTATCTTGATCAGTTGGGTGAGACCTTGGTACAAAGCCAGACCTTCTGCCCTGTTGTTAGATAGCTCTCCCAGCCCCCATTCAAATTGGAGAATTGTCTCCCCATTGGCGTTGCAGATAAGACCCCCTGCGCCTGCTAGACCTGGGTTTGATTTTGAGGCGCCGTCAAAGAACATGTAGAATTTGTTGCAGTTGCTCAACCAGAGAGCAAATTCCTTTTCCTTGTACCTCAGTTTCCATACACTGCTAGTTTCTTTCAGCTATGGATTTCTTTGTTTTGTTGCCTGGGGATTGAGTATGTTCCCTTGGGTATAGCCGATCAGATTTCTTTCTTCTATGCTATAATTGGTGATCTCGATCTTACCTTGAGTGTGAGCTATTATTGCCTCCACCGCTAAGTTTGTTGCCTTATGGCACATGATTCTTGTGTTGCATCCTTTATCTTGGAAAACTTTTTTGTTTCTAGCCAGCCATATGCGCCAAACTAGAGTTAAAGGAATAGCATTCCATATCCTTTGCGTTAATTTGCTTTGCTTTTCTTTCCAGGGACAGTGTTTCCTCCAATTGTAAACTGTATCTGCAATAGTTGCCTTTGGTTCCCATGTAACTCCCCCAATTAAGGCCGTTTGTTTCCAACAGTCATCAGCTATCCTGCATTCTATAAACAGATGTTGAATTGTTTCTTCTTCTTGACAGCAGTTTGGACACCTAGACGGTCCCATAATACCCCTTTTCTTTAAGTTTTCTGCTGTTAGGATCTTCCCTTTCAGGAGAAGCCAGAAGAAGAATTTGACTTTAGGGGGGACTTTGGCTTTCCAGACCAGCTTCCATTGACTCCATATGGCCTGTGGAAAGATGTTGTTGCAAAGGTATTGATAGCCAGCTTTGACCGAGTAGTGAGTTCCCGTGGGGTCCCATCTGTAGCCATCTTGCTTGCCTTTTTGAGTTGGAGATTTACTGTGCAGGTGGTTTTTTAAGGCTACGAAGCTTGGCTCAAGTTCCCTAGGGTGATTCGGGAACTTCCAATCAGCCCAGGCTTGGGAATGACTTTCCCAATGCGATATTTGAGCTAAGTTCCATATGCCATTGTCAGTGAGCCAACTTATGGCTGGGGCTACCTCCACATTTAATCCAATAGGGGTCTGTCCTAATATTCTGTCAGTGGAGATCTTAATACTGCTCCCCTCTCCTGGAACCCTTGATATGTTTTGAGTCATAAAGGGTATGACTTTCTTACATAGCTTCCAGATTTTTGTGCTTTCTCTATTGGGGATGTTGGTATCCAAGAGTTGATTCCTTGTGCTACTCAGGTATTTAGCCTCTAGGGCCTTCTTCCACCAGGCTGTATCTCCTGAGATCAGCCTCCAAATTATTTTAGCTCCAAGAGCTAAGTTCAGCAATTTTGGAGATCTTATTCCAAGTCCTCCTTTTTCATTAGGTTGGATGACACTCTTCCAGTTAACCAAATTGAATTTCCTTTTCTCTGCTTTCCCTCCTTGCCAGAGAAAATGCCTGAGTGCTCTCTCCATTTTCTGATGAAAATTCGATGGGGCTTGATGCAAGGAGAATCTGTAGATGGGAAGTGAAGCCAGGCCCGATTTAAGAAGAACAAGGCGTCCAGCTGGGTTCAGCCACATAGAACCCCATTGCTGGATTTTCCTCTGAATTTTGTCAAGGATTTCGTTCCATGTTTCAGCCTTTAATGGACCCATACTAATCGGCATTCCTAGATAAGTGAAGTGGCTCCAATTTAACTTGTATGAGACTCCAAGCTCACTGGCAATGCTATGGATGGTGAGATTGGAAGCATTCCACCCGTATATACAGCTTTTAATCTGATTTATCTTTCCTCCAGAATAATTCATGAATTGATCTAAGATCTTTTTAAATCGCCTTGCAATAGTGATGGATGCTCCTCCCATCAAGAGGGTGTCATCTGCAAATTGTGAGTGATTAATATTCTTTGCACCATGCTCAATTTGGATTCCAGTGATCATGCCTATTCTTCGGTTGAAATCTAAGGCCTTGCTTAGGGATTCCGCCATGAGAATAAATAGGTAAGGAGACAAGGGGCAGCCTTGCCTAAGGCCTCTTGAGGCTTGAAAGGCAGCACAGGGTCTACCGTTGATAAGAGGGGATATCCAAGGATTTGAAATGCAGGCTTTGATCATGTTGATAAAGAGGGGATCGAATCCCATTTTATGGAGCACTGCATACAGGAAGGTGTGTCTGACCCTATCAAAGGCGTTGGCTAGATCTAGTTTTAGGACAAAGCCTTTCTCTTTTCGGCTTATGCTTGAGTGGATGGCCTCTTGCACTAGAAGAATGGAGTCTGTTATGTGCCTATTAGGAAGAAAGCCCCCTTGGTTTTCAGAGATCAAGGAAGTTAGATGAGGTTTGAGTCTGGAAGACAGGGTTTTTGTAATTATTTTGTAAGCTGAGTTACATAAGGATATGGGTCGGAATCTAGAGAAAGAGGAGGGCCTGTTTTCTTTAGGGATTAAAGCTAGGAATGTTGCATTGGTGAACCCCCCCAATTTGCCTTTCCTTAGGACCCAGCGAATCATCTTTAGCAGATCTTTTTTTATCATCTGCCAATACTCTCTGAAGAAACTGATTGGAAACCCATCAGGCCCAGGAGCTTTGTCTGGGTGAAGGCTCCAAATTGCTTTCTGGACTTCTTCTTCTTCAACTTCACGCGTGAGCCTGTTGTTTGTTTCTTGGGTGACAGCATTGGGCATGTGCTGAAGCAGAGTTGAGTAATCCTCTTCACTTTTTTCTTCAGTAAGGAGATTTTTGAAGTGGTTGGTGGCTGCTTTTTTTATGGTGTCCTGGGAAGTGCAAATGTTCCCCTCACTGTCTTGAATTGAGCTTACTGTATTTCTGGCTTTTCTAACAGTAGCCTGCTTATGAAAGTAGGAGGTGTTTTTGTCCCCCTCACGCAGCCATAACTGTCTTGATTTTAACCACCATTTAATCTCTTCATCCCTTATTGTTTGGCTCAGTTGAGTGTAAAGTATTTTTTCACTCTCTTTGTCCTGCTGTGAGAGCCCAACAACCTCAATCTTTTCCTGCAGCTCTCCAAGTTCTTTCTTTATGCGTTTTTTGCTCAATTCGGGCTCCTGAAATTTGGTCTGTGCCCAAATTTTTAGAGCCTGTCTGGTTCTCTTCACCTTTGTCTCCCAAATATAAGTCGGGGAGCCTTCCACGTGTTGGGTCCATGCCTGCCATACCACTTTTCTAGCTTCGGGGATTCGGTTCCATAAAGAGCAGTATTTAAATGGGAGAGGACCGAGCTGACATTGTCTGAGGAGGGTGAGTGTTATTGGATAGTGATCAGAGGCAGAGTTGTTGAGGATATTTGATTGGCCAGTAGCGAAGGAGGTTAGGTAAGAGATGGTTATGAGGAAACGGTCAAGTCTCTCCATGATATTTCCAACTCCTAGCCGCCTGTTGCTCCATGTATACCTTCGATTCTTAGGCTTTATATCCACCAATTCTTGATCCTGCATAATGTGCTCAAGTTGGTTTCTAAAGGGATCTGCAGTGAAGGTTCCACCTCTTTTCTCATTGGCATGAAGAACTAAGTTTAGATCCCCTGCAAGGATGAGGTTGTTGCCTTGATCTTCTTCTAAGCTTGCCTCCAGAGTGTTCCAGCATGCTTCTTTCTCCCTGTACTGATTCGGAGAGTAGATATTGTAAACTCTTATCGTTTCTCCATCCTCCTTGCTTTCTAGATTGACACTGATCCAGTGCTGGTTAATTTTGGTGGAGTTGCAGCTCCATTTTCTGTTGTCCCACATTGTTAGGATGCCACCCGAGGCTCCTCTTGCTTCACTTGCGCAACCACTGTATTGTTTTTGTTGGCTGAGGATCCTGTTGGCTTCAGATTTGTCTTGCTTTGTCTCTTGAATAAGGACGATTTCAGGCTTTTCACTTTGTATTAAATCCTTGAGGGCTGCTGTCTTGGACGGGTGCCCTAGTCCCCTACTGTTCCATGATAGCATTTTCATCATGATTTACTGGCTGTATGGAGAGGTGCTTGCCTCTCTTTTCCTTTGGTGTTATTTTCTTTGTCTGAGTGGCCAAGTATGAAGGATTCAATAGGGGTTTGAGATCCCATGGCAATGTCTTTCTGAGCATTTTCTTCCCTATGCTGCTTAGCAGTTTTTCTACCAGGTCCATGCTTTTTTGGTATATCACTGGGTCCTCCATGATCCTTTGAGGAGCTTCTAGTTACACGAGCTAAGGGGGATTCAGGGGAAGGCTGGGAAATGTGAGGAGAAGAAGGGTGCAGGGTAAAGTCAGAGGGGGGAGGATCAGGGTCAGATTCTTCAGCAGAGAGGGCCGCGAATGGGTTAGAAGATGGAGGGATGGGTGGATCCGACAGACGAGGGGATGAAGAGGGAGGATTCGGAGGAGACTGCTGAGAGGAGGAAGGAGGGGGCTGAAGGGATAAGTTGAGATGGACGGAGTTCTGAAGAGGAGGTTCTGGGGCTTTAGAGACTGATGGTTTCAACGGCGGAGCTGATTTTTTTTTTTTTACAGTTTCCCATTGCCTTTCTTGCTCATCTGATTCAACATTTACGATTTTAGTGCATCTATTTGCAAAGTGCCCATATTCGTGACATACCTTGCATTTGAAGGGAATCTGTTCGTAGTCCAGCTGCTGTATGTGGCTCCAATCGTCGACTTTCAGTTTGATTGCTTCAGGTAGTCCGCGTCCCAGATCAACTTCTACACAGATCCGCGCACAGGCCTGCATGTTGTCTTTGGGCTCACTACGATCTATATATTTTCCGACCGCATTCCCTATTGCTTTGACAGAGTCATCGCCCCAACAATGAAGTGGAAGGTGAGGCAACCTGACCCAGACAGGAACAGCACTTGGTATATCGAGCTCTGGATCGAAGTCCGGGGTCCATTTGTTGAGATAGAGACCCCTGGAATCCATGAAGTAAGGTCCGTTTCTGAATATCAGATCCTTGTCCTCCTTAGTTTCAAAGTGAAAGGTGTAGTATCCTCTGCCACAGAACCTTATTGAAATTTTCCCTTGAATCTTGTCTGCCCAGTTTCGCTCAACCCATCTTTGCACAGTTTTGGGTGAGGGCCATAGACCTGTAAATTGTCCGATTAGTCCTTTCTCAGCTAGAGAGATAGCTGCCCTGCGGGGAATGGCTGGAGGTAAAAGAACTTCCTGAAGCACATCTAGTTTTTTCACAAACTTAGTTGCCGTTGGTCTTGGTCTTTGCTGTGGCAGAGATTTTATCAGATTCGAGAAAGCATGTTGCAGTGCTGGATCCCCCCCTGGCGGATCCGGGGGATCCATGAGTCCGATCAAGAAAGTTGCAGCTGAAGCGGGATCAGGTCGAGGGCAGGCTCAGGCGCGCGCGCGCAGAGCAGCAGCAGCTAAGTATTGTTCTATTATAAGTACATTTAAAAATAATAACCAATAGTAATTATCCCTCAACACTATGATCCAATTCGTATGAATAGTGTTGATAATTATTAAAAGTAATAAAACGAGTCAGTGTCTTGAATGTCTCATGTCATAGTGAGAACATAAAGATTTGACCGGTAAAATTACAACAAAAGTTACTCATACTTATAAGTTACACGTTATATATCTGTGAACGTTGAAGTCATAAAATCTTTCTCTTGAAATTGCATGGCTATACTATTCAATATATAATAGTCACTCACCATAAATTTAGTATTCATTTATAAAATTGATAAAGTGTTTACATAGTTATAGGCCAAGTCCTCATCCATGTTGACTTAATCCTTTATTACAAAGTCTAGGAACAAGTAGAGAATGAGCCAAACTTATATTACTTAGCATATGATATCCCCGGCACAAAACTATCGAAAAGTAATATTTACTATTCCATATTCTACATCTTGAAATTGATTAGAAAGTAGCTTCTCACCAAACCTTGATTTTATTTAATGTTCTATTCCATATAATAAGAGCCGTAAAATGTAAAATCTTTATAATAAAGACTCAATGGTTTGGCAGTTGATAAAAGCTCTTATTTAATACAAATAAAACCATTTTTTGTTTTACATTGAAACATGAAATTCCATGCTGAATTATTATTAATGACCTCATAAAGTGGCATTACTAAAAAAACATTTTCAATAATAATTTTTTAAATTCAGCTGCAAGCTAGTTGGAGATCCGTATAGGTATCGTCGTCATGATTGATCATTTAATTGTAAGGGTTAGTGGGTGACCTCTCCTATGCCCTCACACGCTCCTCATTAATGACATGGAGGGCCATAGATCGCAGCGAATCCACAACGTGCAATTTGGAAGATTATTACAATGCTAGGTGGTGGGAGAGGAGGATTACATGTGAACATTTGTCTGGCAATCTAACTAGTGTTATCGACATCTTAGGAGGCTTGAGACAACTATTTTTTGGTTCGTGGCACTGGGAATGCGTGGAGGAAACTCTGTAGCAGTTTGTCTTTGCTCGCAGATAACGCAAATGGTATGGTATGTTCTTATGCTTATCCTAGTTATTGGTTTAAGTGCTGAAATTTATGATTCACTTTGCGTTTGGAGGGGAAGAGGAGTGGTGAATTACAAAGTTTCTGTGCTTACAAGCTCTAGCTTTCTCAACTATGTTATGTCAATCTCTGTTTATTTTGGCAATTTGTTATCTCGTATGGGTATGGTTCATGGTTTCCGGGTCATATTTATTATGTTTACTTTGCATGTTGAATGTGAGACTTACCATTTCGAGTTTAAATTGCATTGGAAAACCTTGAGGAGAGCAAGGGTTCAAGAATTTGGACAAGGCTAATTCTATGGACTCTGGTCTTAGGAATGCAGGGAGGTCATTTTTCTCATTCAGAAGGTGTCTCACACTCCGGGAGGGTTCTTGATTTTCTCTGAGTATTGGCTCCGGCAGTGGATTCATGGTGTGGTGCAGTGCCATCTGACACTACCTCTGTCCTTTTTTCCTCCTATTAAGTTTAAGTTTGATTTTTGGTTGGTTTTCTGTATTGTTATTACTCCAGGTCCACTTAAGTCGCTTCTCACTCCGCCCTCTGCACATTGGGTTGGGTCTCGAGTGTGGGTAGGTGAAAGCAAGTTGAGGAAGGGTGGTCCGACTCTGTTCATCATGGTGAAGACTCCCCCTGGTGGTGGTGCCTCTGGGTGCGAAGGTCGTGGTCGCAAGAATCAGGGTGGCAAGGGCAAGGAAAACGGCTCGACGTCCAGTAGGACTCCACGCCAACGTGGAAGGAAAACAGATGCTGAGATTTTTCAAAATATCGTTGAAGCCTATTAAGTAGAGACCCCAACTGAGGTAAAGAATTTGATTTCGATGTGGGAGGCTGAATTAAATTTGAAACTCGAGATTGAGCCACTGGTGGAGGATTGGAGCGATTTGATTCCCGACCCTGGTTACACCCGCAGTCGCCTCACTCTATATAAACAATCTCTTCATCTTTTTTGGCTTATGAAATGTGTTGTTGCTAAAGTGATGGCTTACTCTTTCAATATAGCTACAAACGAGGATCTTGACTCAGGTCTCGGAGACATTCAAAAAGAACTCCAATTAATTCAACTCCGGCGATGACACCATAGGGTTTGCCTTGGCTGCATCGAGCACCACATTCCCTGTTTGCCTCAATATGAACTACCAGGTTGAAGTGCAAAAACTCCAGTGGAATCGTCAGATGACTAGCTAATGGAAAGTCATGTCTCATAATTTTTTGCTTATATATTTGATTTATAAGTCGGGTAACGTTTATGTTTATAGTTTATGTTTAGTAGATGATTTACATACTATAAGTCCTATCAAGACTGGATAGATAGACTTAAACTATTTATGTTTTGGATAACTTAAATGCGGGTTAGTGGCCAATAGACCTGGTTTTCCACTAGGCAGGTTGAGGCCACCAAATGTTTCTTATGTTTGTAACCTGCCTGATTATTGAAATGAATGAACAGAAAGGTACTGCCAAACTTACAAAAAAAAATTAATAATTTTTTTAAAAGAAATAATATTTTTAATAGTAA
>APFE031519021.1:14410-35267 GCA_000404065.3 Pinus taeda | reverse complement strand
TTAATATTTTATATCGAAATTTGACATCAAAATATGATCTAATATATTATATTTATTAATATGTGTTTTTCTCTTAAATAACTTTACACTTAATACTAATCTAAGGTTATATCAAACTTTAATAAATAAATAAATTACTCACATGTGTGAGACCCATTTTTGCATGGGCAATATACCTTGTCTTAGAAATTTAATTCTTCTATGGATTTTATGAGTGTACCATGTGGTTCAAAAGTGTCACATTGGGTGAAGACTTGGATCGAGATTTATCATACATTTTGTAAACCAACCATTTTGGTTGCAATTATTCATATTCCGAAAGGTTTGTTTTCAACTAATAATTCATATATTAGATTTTTCTTTTGGCACAACAACATTTAGTTGATATTTCTTTTGACACAAAACAACATCTAGTAGAACCACCATGGGGAACCTACCAGATTATCTCAATTGTCTAATATAGTCTTCTAAATGAACTTCATCATCACTTAATATAGCGTTCTAAAGGAGCTTCATCATCACTTAGTAATTTGGAGTTAAAAGGAGCTCAAATCACAATGGGCCGAGTTCGAATTCCATTGAGTAGGTTTTTCATGGCTTAATTTCTAGTCCAAGTATCCATGTTCTTGTTCTTTAGTAAACTAATAATTTCTTGAACTTGTTTTTATGGCTATGAAGTCTTCTCCTCTATTGTGGACACCTTTTTAGACATACCATGTTAGCTTTTTAGACATACCATGTTAGCTATTACTTCTGTACACATAACATATATGGAATTAAGAATGATCCTTATGCTTGTGTGAGTAATATGAGTTCTCGGTATTTAAAGTAATATTGTTAGTTTGGTATGATTAAATAGATTTCAAGTCCTTGAGATTTATGTGTATGAAAAAATATTGATAAAAATACCTCTAGCCAAGATAAGACATGCTAGAAACAATTTCAATGTTTTGTACTACCCCTTTGCACATAAAAGACTACTTAGGAAACAATGATATCCATCTCTCTCCCAAATAATTTACACTTAAAAGACTACTTAGAAAACATTTGCAAACACTACCTCAAAAACATTGATATCACTCTCTCTCCTAAATATGATATGATATGTGTTAATAACAATAATTTTTTTAGGAATTCATTTGTTACGTTTAAAAATAATGTTTAAATTATTGTAAAAATACTTATAAACTTAATAACAATCATTTTTAAGGAATTCATTTGTTACGTTTAAAGATAATGTTTAAATTATTATACAAATACTTATAAACTTAATGCTAACATCTAATATGATTAATTAATAACCATTTACGAAAAAATCATGATGCAATACTTATCAACCTATCAATTAAACATGGCTTACATGCAACACAATTGATCATTGTCCTTGGTTGTTATATTCACTATTAACTATTTATTAAAAACTTCATGGTGAAATACTTAGCAACCTATCAATTAAACGGGTCTTACAAACAACACAATTGGCTATTGTCTTGGTTACATTCACTATTATAGCAATTTTTTTATCAACTTTTGCATCCAACACACTTTGACCAATGTGTAATATCCCTTCTCAGGAACATTCTTTAAATACCAGCAAACCCTAACCAGAAAAACGTACAAGTGGTATAATAGCCGGAAAACTCACAGAGATGAAATAATGATAGTGCAGCAAACAACAATGTATACATGAAACGTAAACAAATACTCAAGAAATGCAGCAAGAAATGCCAAGCCATTTTATTATACTGAGCAATAAAATGAGTACAGGAGGTGATCAGAAAGATGGCACCTCGACTTGCACAAGGCAAGTGAAGAAATACACTCAAAATATCAAAGGAATGGCTTCACACTGATCTGCGTCCCAACTTCTAGAAAATTGTTGTGTTGCTGCTACTGCTACTGCTGGGTTGTTCCCCTCCTCAGAAAAGGTTGAAACTATGGAATCGGACTCTAATCAAGAAACCCATAAAAACCCAGAAAGCTTTCTTGGAATGGTCGACCCCCGAAAATCACCCCCTTGGGGTTCTGTGCAGTCTCTCAAGGCTCTGTGCTGCCACTGAATGAAGCCCTCCAGAAATCTGCCTAAAACCTCTGCCAAAACCCTCCAATATGCAAGGGATGATCCCGTTGCTCAATCTCCCAGCACAAATCCTACTGCAAACCCTCAAGCTAGAACTCCTGCCAGAAAGAACTGTGTCATCCCTCTTAGTGTTGCGCAGTCCTCCAAGATGCTCAATCCTCCTGCCAAAATTGTTGATGAAACTACTACCAAAATGCTGATGGAAATACCTTGCCCGAGTAGGCACTCGAAGTCCCCCAGGGCTAAGGGTGAGATCTCTGAACCAAGACACTCAATGCACTAAATAGTGTTGTAGACTAGCTAAACAGCTAGCGTGCTCTAAGTCGAAGTGACTAGCTCAAATGCACATAACCGAATGCCAAAATGAGGAGGCTCCTCTCTCCTCTAAAGCCTTTGCCTCTCTCAATCCCAAGGCTCACCTTCTCCAACACAGTCCCTCTCTTGCCATGTGTTTCTTCCCTACTGCGCAATCCCTCCAAGTGTCTGCATGGGCTCCATTTATGCGTCCCCCCTTTTGTCCCCCTTGGCCCCCCTTCAAGTCACAACGTTGTGCTACTAGGAAGTGACTTTTATTCTAAAAGTGAGTCATGTCCCCTTTCCCTCATATTTTTATTCATAAATATCTATAGAAGGCAAAAATTAAGCAAAATCGAATATTCCAAGTAGCCATGGCTAATTAGGAATATTACAGTCTCCCCCGGCAAAATGTTGCTTGTCCTCAAGCAACTGAAGTTATGGACGCTGCGAGATTTTCTCACTCTCCCAAGTGGCATCCTCATCTGGCAAATTCTTCCACCTCACCAAGAATTCCCGGACTGTCCTGCTCCGCAGCTGCCTCTCCCTGGTATCAATAATAGCCTCTGGCTGTAACACCAAATGCCCCTCATCATCCATGGGTGGTAGCTAATCTGTCACTATCACCTGCTGCCCCAGTGCCTTCTTCAGGCATGATACATGAAAAACATTATGAATCTTTTTGCCTTAGGGCAGCTCCAACTCATATGCAACCTGTCCAATCCTGCGTATCACCTTGTATGGCCCATAAAAGCGGGGCTTGAGCTTCTCATCCCCCTTCTGCTTCAGTGAAGACTATCGGTATGGCTGTAATCGTAGGTAGACCATGTCCCCTACCTCAAACTGTCTCTCCACCCAACCCCTATCAGCATACAGCTTTTGTTGGTTCTGCGCTGTAGCCATGTTATCCTCGAGAGCTCAGAAGATATCCTGACTCTCTTGGATCCAAATCTTGGCTCTTGGAGCCTTGCTATCACCAAACATCATGTCAACAAAAGATAAAGGATGATACACATACAAAGCATAGAATGGTGACATACCAATGGACATGTGATGTGTAGTGTTGTAGTAGTACTCCCCTAGATGCATCCACTTCAGCCATGCTCTCCGCTGCCCACTAACATAGTTACGCAAGTAGCTCTCTAGCCACTTGTTAACTATCTCTGTTTGTCCGTCTATCTGTGGGTGATAAATGGTGCTCGGTGTCAACTCTGTCCCCAGTAGCCAAAAAAGCCCCTGCCAAAACCCGCCCATGAAACAGCAGTCTCTGTCACTGACGATGGTCTTAGGAAGACCATGTAGCCTGAAGACCTCTCTGAAGAACAGCTCGGCCACCTGTGATGCTGTGTAGTGTGTGGATATGGCAAAGAAATGTGCTTACTTCGTCAGCCGGTCAACGACGACAAAGATACAATCCTTGCCCTGTACCATGGGCAACCCTGTGATGAAGTCCATCGAAATACTTTCCCATTTTCCTTCCGGAATGGGAAGAGGCTGCAATAACCCCGTGAGATGGCTCATCTCCCCCTTGTTCCTCTGGCAAGCGTCGCACTCCCGGATATGTTGGAGTACATCCTCCTTGAGGCCCTTCCATGAGAACCTCTCGCTGATGGCCTTGTAGGTTTTGGTAAACCCCTAATGGCCGGCCAATGGTGAATCATGCGATGCCTGGAGTATCTTCTTCTTGAGCTAAGATCCCTCAGTCAAGAACATCTGATCCCTGTAGTAGATGATCTCATTGGCCACCCTGTACCTGTCATCCACCACCTACCCATCCAAAACCTCACATGCAAACCTGTCCTTGGAGTACTCTACTAAGAGTCAAGCCCTCCAGTCTATGTCCAAACTCATAAGAGATGATGTGGCTAGTCTACGTGAAAGAGCATTTGCTACCACGTTGTTCTTACCCTTAACATACTCAATGTCAAATTCATATGCTTGGATCTTGCTGATCCAATTTTGTAGCCTCTCCTGTAGCTACTTCTGCTCCAAAAAGAATCTGAGGCTATTGTGATCAGTCCTCACCCTAAACCTATTACCCACTAAATACTGCTGGAACTTGGCCAATGCATGCATAATGGCCAGCATCTCCTTGTCGTATATAGAATACAACATGTCACGCCCCCAAGCCTACGGTAGTCTTTCAACCGCTTATAGCGAGGTGCGGCACTACCAATCGTTTTCTTTTCACCAATACTTACGATTGTAGACTACGCCTAACCACTTATCCTACTTAGTTTGTGTTTCGCAACCAAGTAATTATTAATGTTCCTTTATACCAATGAATACCCATACACATTCATTATCAACAACAATTAACACATACAATTGCAAAATAGTATAAAGGGAGGGGAAACTCCCTACAATATGAGTCTGCCCAAATCAATATATATAATCTTCTTTTACAAGTACAAGTTAAATCTTGGGAAACCCCAAATTTACACTTAGCTAATTTTCAACTTCGGCAAACTCGGTTGCCCAGCTCGTCGGCACCTCCACACGGTTGTCGCACGACTCACCAACCCTTCATTCACCTTGTCGCATGATCGTGTTGTTTGCCCAAATTGGGCACGCCTCGTCGTAACCAAGTCGCCACACACGGGCGCCTCCGCATGAGTCACACCTCCATTCACAATCTCAACACTTCACCGTTTCATCGTGCACGGCGCACCCTACCCAAGTCTCCCATCCACACGATTCTTCGTTTCGGTGTGCACGACGTGCCCTCGCCTCGCCGCCTGTCTGTACGTCCATCCGTTCACCTAATTCGTTCACTCGAGTCACCACACGACTTCACCCGGTTCACCCGAACGACCACACAGGGGTCGCCACACGACTTTGCCCGGGTCGCCTGAACGACCTCACCCGGGTCGCCACACGACCTCGTTCAGGTCGCCCAAACGACCTCACCCGGGTCGCCACATGACCTCGCCCAGGTTGCCCGAACGACCTTGCCCAAGTTCTGCTCGAATGACTTTTAAGAACGAATTTCCTGAACGAATTTCTCGAATGACTTCTCGAACGACTTCCTCGAATGACTTCTCGAACGACTTTCTCGAACGACTTCCTCGAATGACTTTCTCGAAAAAATTCTCGAATGAATTCTCAAACGACTTTCTCGAACGACTTCCTCGAACAAATTTCTCGAACGACTTTATTGAACGAGTTTTACACCTGAGTTCCGCCCGTTGTGCGGGCTCATCCATGCACCCAGAACTCCTTGTTCGAACTCGTGTTGATCGAATGATGGTTGTTTGCCTCCAAACACCCTCCAATATATACGGGCGGGTGGCGGGTTATGTCACCCAGCCGACCCACACCAAACGCCCAAGCCGACTCATTCAACATGTGTTGTCTCGCCCAAGGGGATGGTCGGCCCGCCCAACTCATGGGACCGCCCCCTCAACTCGCCCAACACCTTATAAACTCGTTTCTTGGCTTGTTTTGTTTCATATTTCGCATGTCCTTCGCACGGTGGAGTCGCCCTGCCCGTCGCACGGACCGTAGGTCCTGACATCCTCCCCCACTGGAAGTCATTGTCGTCCTCGACAATATCTCATCCCGACAACCATCTGTCACCAAGATCACCATACCAAGGTATATACTCCATCGGTATGTCATACATCAGAAATCATCTCAATCCATGACCATCGAACATCCTGTCACAATCTCCACATGCTGCTCCCCATTGTGGAAGGCTGGTCCCTCCATCTCAAGCTACATGCTTCCTGCAACATATTGTGTTGACCTCATCATGTGTCGTCATCATGTGAACTGCTGCCATGATACTCCAACAAATGCTAACACATCTCTGTACATGTTGGCCCCCATGTCTGAACTAGTTGGGTAGCTAATCCAACTGTCACACTTAAACCATGAGAATGCACATCCTCATGCCCTCATTATTCATTTCTCAGAACATCCCGTCACATCCTCAACTCGATCAAGAATCCATCTCCATACAAATGTAAGCCATGCTCAGGTCCATGAAGTAGTTTCCATCTCATCTGCAACATGTTGTCCATGGTGTCTGGTACTAATGTGCTGCATGAAATCAGCCACATCTACCCCAACATCATCATCCATATGCAAAACATCCATCTCCTCAAATGAAGAGATCATCTCATCAAACTCCAACTCTCGATGTGCCACATCCAGGTCCATGAAGTAACCTCCATCATATCTGCAATGTGCCATCCCTCAAGTCTGCCATAGAAACAAGTATACACCTGTCTCATCTCTCCATGTGTTGCCCTTGATCACAGATCAATCATCTCCCATGTGTCAAAAGTAGTTAAGTCTCGGCTCAACCCATGCCCAAGTGTTGCCACCAAGGCATCATCATTGTCGCAACTCCATCACTCCAAAGTGTCTCATATCGATCCTCCACATCAAGTCACTCTTTCAAGCCATTCCCATACATGTACTTGAAAGTATGCATCCCATTCTGCATCATAGTCTCTGACCTCAGCTCCTCAATGCATCAGATCCTCCAAGTCCACCATATATGAAGTCCCTAAAAGTCACAACCTCATGTCATCATGAGCTCCATAAGTCATCTCCAACCAACATCTCAACAAGAATACAAGTCTCGACCCAAAGGTCTCTACAAGATGCCTCAGCTCTCCATGTAGTAGGTATTCTCCATAGTCTGCTCACAACTCCATCCAAGTCCATCACCTTGTCTTACAAGAGTGCACAACCTCTCCATCGGCTCACAAGTAAAACATCTCCATGTTACATCAAAAAATCTACCTGCACAACATCCCTACCTTGGCACTCCTCACTGGATTCCCATAAGTTACACCTCTACAAGTGCTCCTGCATAATGCCCCCACATAAGACTGCCATGCTCCATGTCTCCAACCTGGTGTCCATGACTAAGTTGTCCATGTAGTCCAACCAAGTAGACCCATCACAACAATCGATCATCCTCATCCAAGTCTGCAATCTTCGGTCTAGTGAACTCGGTCACCCAACCATATCATCATCATCACAGGTCCCTTCCATCATAGCTCCCCCACTAAAGGTTCCACCAAGACTTGCTTCTTGGTCTCGGCCATGAGAAGTCCAGCCAAGTATCATCATACCCAAGTGTGTGCCCTCTTCCAATCTATCCATGAGTCATGACGGGCACTTAGCCAATTCTCCATGTGGCTAAAGCATGACTCAATCCTTCACAATGATCATGATGTTCCTCCCTTGTCATGGGTCTTTGTACCTTCTTCCATAAGGTCACAAACAACCCCAACAAGTCCTGCAACAATCAACAATCCCTGCTTCTCCATACAAGGTCTCATCATAGACATCCATGGTACGATTCTCCCTTGCATCGGCAAACTGATTTTGCCCTTCCCTGCATACGGATCATCTTCCAAATGCTCAAGTGAAACAAAAGTATCAATAGTACTTACATCATCATCAGGAGGCTCCTCCATATGAGTATCCTCATCCGTCCATGTCTGCAAACTGAACGATCCTGGTCCAACTTGATCAATCTCAAGTTCATCCTCCACTTTTGTCACATCTGCAACATCTTCAACTATCACGGCTTCCTCTTCCTTGTTAGCACAATCTGCAACTTCATCTTGCTCCATTGTCCAACCAAGTTGAAGAAGTTCATCTTCAACATTCCTTTCCAAGACTTCAAGCTTATCTCGAATCCGGGGGTTCTTTTCTTTCATCCACTTCAACCTGTATAAGGTAAGCAAGAGCTTCTCTTCGCATTCTTCCAAACCTACCATGCCTTTTCGTTCAACTTGGTCCAAGCACGAAGCTTCATCTCTGCTAAACCTGTTTCACCATTCACCTGAATCACCCTGATATTCCACCTGTCACCTGCAAAACTTGAACTCCCTTTCAAGTCTTCGGTCTTCGTAGAATCAACTCCTTGATTCAGTTCACTAGCTTGATACCACCAGTCACGATAGTGCAGTGGGATCAGCACTTCATCGTCAACCCGGTCATCGGCCTGCTCTGATACCACCTGCCATGAAGTGCAGGTGTGTATCAGCTTCAATGCTTCAGCACCAACACCAGCTCCACGGCACTAGCTCTGATACCACCTGTCATGCCCCCAAGCCTACGTTAGTCTTTCAACCACTTATAGCGAGGTGCAGCACTACCAATTGTTTTCTTTTCACTAATACTTACGATTGTAGACTACGCCTAACCACTTATCCTACTTAGTTTGTGTTTCGCAACAAAGTAATTATTAATGTTCCTTTATACCAATGAATACCCATACACATTCATTATCAACAACAATTAACACATACAATTGCACAACAGTATAAAGGGAGGGGAAACTCCCTGCAACATGAGTCTGCCCGAATCAATATATATAATCTTCTTTTACAAGTACAAGTTAAATCTTGGGAAACCCCAAATTTACACTTAGCCAATTTTCAACTTCGGCAAACTTGGTTGCCCAGCTCGTCGGCACCTCCACACGGTTGCCACATGACTCACCAACCCTTCGTTCACCTCTTCATAACCAAGTCACCACACACGGGCGCCTCCGCACGAGTCACACCTCTGTTCACAATCTCAACACTTCACCATTTCCACCGTTTCGTCGTGCACAACGCACCTTACCCAAGTCGCATGTCTGCACGATTCTTCGTTCTGGCGTGCATGGCACGCCCTCGCCCGGCCGCCCGTCTGCACATCTACCCGTTCACTCGAGTCGCCACACGACTTCACCTGGTTCACCCGAACGACCACACCCGGGTCACCACACGACTTCGCCCGGGTCACCCGAACGACCTCACCCGGGTCACCACACGACCTCGCCCGAGTCGCCCGAACGACCTCGCCCGAGTTCTGCCCGAACAACTTTTCTGAACGACTTTCGAACGACTTCTCGAATGACTTCTCGAACGACTTCCTCGAACGACTTCTCGAACGACTTTCTCGAACGACTTCTCGAATGAATTTCTTGAACGACTTCCTTGAATGACTTTCTTGAACGAATTCTCGAACGAATTCTTGAACGACTTTCTCGAATGAATTCTTGAACGACTTCCTCGAACAAATTTCTTGAACGACTTCTTGAACTACTTTCTTGAACGAGTTTTACACCCGAGTTCCTCCTGTTGTGCGGGCTCATCCATGCACCCATCCTTGTTCGAACTCGTGTTGATCGAATGATGGTCGTTTGCCTCCAAACGCCCTCCAATATATACGGGCGGGTGGCTGGTTATGTCACCCGGCCGACCCACACCAAACGCCCAAGCTGACTTGTTGAACATGTGTTGTCTTCCCCAAGAGGATGGTCAGCCCGCCCAACTCATGGGACCGCCCCCTCAACTCGCCCAACACCTTATAAACTCGTTTCTTGGCTTGTTTTGTTTCATATTTCGCACGTCCTTCGCACGGTGGAGTTGCCCTGCCCGTCGCACAGACCACAAGTCCTGACAAAACCTCTCGTGCAGAAGGAGCTTCTGGTTTTCATTAGCTATAGGGTGACCTCCCTGCATCAATACTGCGCCAATCCCCTCTCCCGACGTGTCACACTCCAAAAAAAATGGCTGCATGAAATCTGGCAATGAAAACACTGGGCAGCTGCTCATAAACTCCTTGAGCTTGTCAAAGGCTCACTGTGTTGTATCCAACCAACTGAAAGCCCCCTTCCTCATCAAATCTGTCAGGGGTGCAGCAAGCTGTGAGAAACTCTTGATGAACTTCTGGTAGTAAGTACAAATTCCAATGAATCCCCGTAGTTCTGTCACGTTCCTCGGCTCCGGCCACTCTCTAATGGCCCTGATCTTCTCCTTGTGGACTCTCACTCTGTCCACCCCTATGATGTGCCCCAATACAACATCTCTGTCAACCCAAACTCACACTTGGAGAGTTTGGCATAGAACTGCTGCTCCTACAAGATACGCAACATTGTCTCAATGTACTGGAGATGCTCCTCCCAAGTCCTGCTGTAAATGAGAATGTCATTAAAGAATACGAACACAAACTTCCTCAAGTGACTACAAAAGATGTGATAAATGTAGGACTAAAATGTGGCAGGGGCATTGTTTAGCCCAAAGGGCATCGCCAAGAACTCAAAGTGCCCATAGTGACACCTGAAGGTGGTCTTGGGAATGTCCTACTCCCTCACGCAAATCTGATGGTACCCAGATCTCAAATCAATATTTGAGAAGAATCGTGCTCCTCTCAACTCATCCATCAACTTGTCGATCCTGGGTATGGGGTACCTGTTCTTCAGTGTCTTCTTGTTCAGGGCCCTGTAGTCAATGCACATCCTCAATGTGTCATCCATCTTCTTCACCAACACCACAGAAGAAGCGAAAGGACTCGTGCTCGGCCAAATGTGCCCAAGAGACAACAACTCCTGGATAGCCTGCTCAATCTCATCCCAATAGGCCTTGGGGCGCTTATAGGGGGTGGTAATCACTGCCTGTGTGCCCTGCTCAAGCTTGATGGTGTGCTCTAACCCCCGGTCCGGTGGCTGTCCCAGTGGAATCTCCCCAAACACTATGGCATACCGGTCAAGGATGGACTGTAGTCCCTGCCTCTGATGCACACAACTCTACTGCCCACTCTATGTCTCCCTTCCAGAAGACTACCTCCATCCGATGAGCCGAAACAGTTTGAGGCGGATATGTGTGCTGACCCCGTATTTTCTCATGCCTCCTTGTCTTCTCATCATCCCACTCCATCTCTAGGGTCTTCCAATCTGTCGTGACCTTCCCTAGAGTGATAAGCCATTGAACACCCAGTATCACATTGGTGTCCAGAATATCGACCATGAAAAAGTGGTCAATAAGTGTGTAAGTGTCTATCGTCACTGATAGCTTTGGAACATAATGAGCACACATCATGGTTTGATCTCTTGGGACCAAAACCAAAAACACATCGAAGCTCTCTGTCTATATACCTCTCCGCTCAACCATCTGTGCATCGATGAAGTTGTGGGTCGCCCCACTGTCAACCAAAACGGATACTCGCTGACCACGTACTGTCCCCCGTACGTGTAGCGTCAAAATACTTGGGAACTCCTCGTAGTGCTGCAAGGGCCCCTCCAGTAGGTGCAAAAGATGCACTACCTGCTGGTGGTGGTGGAGGTGGAAAAGGACCCTACATGGCATGACTATCTCCTACCTCCACATCATCCTCATCATTCTCTTCCCCACTACTCTCCGAGAAGACCTCAATAAAATGTGCTTTGCCAGCAGCACATCTATGTCCTGGTGCCCACGGCTCCTGACAAGTGAAGCACAACCGCTTCTTCTTCAGCTCCCTCCTGGCATCATTGTCAATCTGCACTCATCCTGGATTCGCCTTTGGAGGTGGAATCCTCACATCCTTCCCCTTTGACTGGAAGGTTTGTCTCTCGGGGTAAGGTGTCCAGGTTATAGGTAAGACATCTTGTAAGTCCTGGGTCTTGCTAATGGCGTCCTGGAGTGTGGCTGGTCTAGTGGATCGAACTAAACCCGGAAGTGGCTCTGCTAACCCCTTAACATACATATAGATCCTTTGTGCCGTGGATAGATCTGGCACCATCACTGAGACCCTCAAGAAATCTGCAATATAGGTCTCTGGGCTCCTTGTCTGTTTGAGCCTCATTAGCTCAAAAAATTGCTGCACTAGATCCCTCTGATCAAATTTCTCCATCAATCTCCTAGTGAACTCGGCATATATCGTCACTGTGGAGTGTCCGAGTGTAACTGTAAGGACCTGCAGCTCCTTCCGAAGTGCGACCGCGACCGAACGGAGGGCGCGCTGTTGGAGGTTGAACGAAGTGCAAGCTCAGATTCACATATGTGTGGAGTTATGCGCATAATAGAGGAGGGTGAGATGTTTATATGGCGTGGGGAGCGGTTGACTCAACCCACGCGACGATCAACAAACGTGCAGGCTGATCGATGGTTGAGAGCATTTGAGGGAAGGCCGACTTGAAGTTTAGAAGGAATTACGATGGCATTGAGGGCGTGGGTAGGTCGGCTGGGCAGCCACGACCTTGCCTTACGACTCATATATATTGGGAGTGCGTTGGAGTCATTTCATCCATCGCTCATCACTCAACAAAGCATCTTCGCTCATGTAGAAGAAGTGTGCATATCTAGAGGTGGACGCAGCAAGAGGAAGGCGCAGTTTAGGAGATGCGCCCGTTCTTGGGCAAGGCTGCATGGAGGTGAAACGCACATCTTGATTTTGGGTGAAGGGCGTCAGCAAGGCCACCTGCCGATTGGAGAAAGGCATGCATGGTGTGTGTGGCACTTGGGTGATGTGTAGGAGCGCCTGACGGTGAAACGTTGGAGAGCGCCCGATTTGTGCGACGACTTGGCACAGGTTCTTGGGTGACTCGAGTGAGTGCCCGCCCATCGTGCAAGTGTGCACGGTGTGACTTTTAGGTGAAGTGTTGAGATTGTGAACGGAGGAGTGTCTCGTGTAGAGGCGCCCGTGTGTGGCAACTTGGAGGTGCGCCCAAGTTGGGCAAACAACACGATCGTGCAACAAGGTGACGAAGGGTTGGTGAGTTGTGTGGCGACTGTGCGGAGGTGCCGATGAGCTAGGCAACCGAGTTTTTCCGAATATTGTAAATTTGGCTAAGTATGAAACTTGGGGTTTCCAAGTATACTTGTAAAGCTTGTAACTTGTAAAAGACTGTATAATATATTGTTGGGCAGACTCATTGTTCAGGGAGTTGCCCCTCCCTTTATACTGTGTAATTGTATTCTTCATGTATAATTGCTGATGATAATGAATGTGTATGGGTGTCATTGGTATAAATGAAAAATTAATAATACTTGGTTGAGAAACACAAACTAAGTAGGAATAAGTGGTTAGGCGTAATCCACAAACATAAGTATTGGTGAAAAGAAAGTGTTCGGTGGTGCCGCACCTCGCCTAGCACGGTTTAAAGACTACCGTAGGCTTGGGGGCGTGACAGTTGGTATCAGAGCTCGGTTGGAGCTGTTGCTAGAGCAGGGTTGCTCGTGACGAAGTGCAGGTGTGGGAACACTTGGAATTGGTAACAGTGAAGCAGGTACTTGCAGGTGAAGGAAGTTGTTTCACATACAAGTGGAACAAGAGCTGGTTCAGGTTGTAGGCAACTTGGTGAAGCTGTTGGATGGTCAAAACTAGATTGCAAAGAAGAAGGAAGCTGTTAGCAATGGCGGCCGAATCTTAGGCTGGGTCTAGTCACGGTGCGAAGGACACTACTATTGGGTTCATTGAAAAAGTGTTAGAGAAGATGGAGGACATGGAAGCCTTCTAGACTAAGAAGATGGAATTGATCGAGAAGGATCAAGAGGCCAATTCAAAGATGAGGGAAGAGCTTAAGGAACTCTGGACTCAACACGAGTACACTAATCTTATGTGTACACAACTTGAAGTAAGGGTCAAGGAGGTTGAAGAGGCAAGAGACCGAGGTGTTGCAGAGATTGTGAACTTGCAGAAATCTCTTGACGAAGCCAGAGATGAGATCGCGGTGTTGAAGAAGGCCGTGAGGCATAACTCGGGTGGAGGAGTGCCTCATGTGAAAGTCAAAGAACCGGAATCTTACGATGGTACAAGGAGTGCAAAGACTCTTGGAAACTTTCTATGGGACATGGAGCAGTACTTGGAATGATTGGGTCTATCTAATGATGAGACGAAAGTCAAGGTAGCTGCTCAGTTCTTGACAAAGGATGCTAAGATGTGGTGGCGAAGATGGATGGATCAGATTGCCAATGGCAGTGTTGGTAACATTACTTTGTGGGATGAGATGAAGAAAGCTTTGCAGACCCATTTCAGTCCTCAGGATGAAACATGGGAAGCAAGGATGAAAATAAAGTTCATAAAGCAGACAGGGAACCTTCAAGCATATTAGCGGGAGTTTGCAAGTGCGGTTCTGGAACTTCCTAACATGGCGGAGAGGGACAAGGTGTTCAATTTCATTATTGGGTTGAAGCCTTGGGCACGCAATGAAGTTAAGAGGTAGAGAATTAGAACACTTGAAGAAGCTTTTGCTGCTGTGGACAGGTTGGTGGAGTATTATGATGAGACTTTTGATGATAGGAAGAAGAAGTCTGATAAGCCGAAAGAGAAGAAGAAAGAGGATGCTTCAAAATCGGATGATAAGTTGAAGACGAAGAAAGCCTTGAAGTGTTGGATATGTGCTGAACCACATACGGTGAAGAATTGTCCTTCTAGACTGCATGTGGTTGCGATTGCACAATCTAATGCGAAGAATGAAGAAGCTTCTTTGGGGATGATGCAGATACTTGGTGGTGCTGCTGCTACAGAGGTGATCTCTCGGAGGGATCTTGAGAGGAACAAGTTGGAGTATGTTCGGATGAAGGTTGGAGATGTTGATATACTCACTATGGTTGATAGTGGGGCCTCTCACAACTTCATGGGTGAATATATTGCGAGAAGAATTGGGTTGAAATTTGTATCGGTGAAGGCATAGATGAAGACAGTAAATTTTCCTCTTGAGTGTGTTCTTGGTGTAGCTGAAAAGGTGGACACAACACTAGGTGAGTGGATAGGGAAGGTCAACTTCACTATAGTGCGGATAGACGACTATGAAGTTGTGTTGGGAATGGAATTCTTGAAACAATTCGATGCTATGATTGTTCTGCCTTTGAAGAGGTTGTAAATTTACAATGGAAGGGAAGATGTACCCATTGGTGTACCAACCATTGGAGTGACAAAGCCTGATTGTAAGTTGGCAGTGATGCAAATGGAGGATGAGAAGCGGATGGAAGATATGAGTAAGCAGTTGTCCATGGTTAAGACAAATCTTACCGAGCAGTTGTTGGTCATTAGGACTCTTTCAGATAGTATCTTGGATGTGTCAAGAAGGATAAAAGTGGTCGAGGATGATGATGATGATGATGAGGCATATGTGAGGCCGAATGTCCAGGAGGAGGATCGGGTCACTTATCTACAGAGGATGGAGATAGAAGATCCTGACAGATGGATTGAGTTGATTAGTGAGGGTGAGCCTTCAAGCTCTACTCCCTCCACATCTTCTTAGATGGACAAGAAGATGGGGCTCATTGTTAGCTGCTCATGGCAGTGAGTCCTTAAAACAGGGTGAGCAAGTATGACAGATGGTGAAGGGATGGCTTGGCATCAAGCATCATGACATGTTGCAGATGGGATGGAGTTTCCATGGACCTGAGCATGGTGGTGAGATTCTTGGTGAGTCCGAGATGTGGCAGAATCTGAGATAGACTAGTGAAGGCATAAGGATGGACATTCTTATGATTTGAGCGTGACAGTTGGATTGATCACCCGACTAGTTCAAGTCATGAGGGCTAGCAGTGTACCAGAGAGATGTTGGAATCAGGCAGGCAGGAAGGATGACAGTTCATAGGAAGAGGATGACACATGGTGGAGATGGTAAGTCTACATATGTTGCAGGGATGTTTGTAGTATGTGGAGGAGTTGACATCATGGACCGAGGATGAGATAGACATTGTTGATCTTGGTAGATGGCTACCAGGATGGTATGTTGTCGAGGACAACAATGACTTCAGGTGGAGGAGGATGTAAGGACCTGCAGCTCCTTCCGAAGTGTGACCGTGACCGAATGGAGGGCATGCAGTTGGAGGTTGAACGAACAGCCGGTTTGAATGAAGTGCGAGCTCAGATTCACATATGCGTGGAGTTATGCGCATAATAGAGGAGGGGGAGCTATTTATATGGCGTGGGGAGTGGTTGGCTCAACCCACGGGCCGACCAACAAATGTACAGGCCGACTGATGGTTGAGAGCGTTTGAGGGAAGGTCGACTTGAAGTTTAGAAGGAATTACAATGGCGTTGAGGGCGTGGGCAGGTTGGCTGGGCAGCCATGACCTTGCCTTACGACTCATATATATTGGGAGTGCATTGGAGTCATTTCATCCATCGCTGATCACTCAACAAAGCATCTTCGCTCATGTAGAAGAAGTGCGCATATCTAGAGGTGGACGCAGCAAGAGGAAGGCGCAGTTTAGGAGATGGGCCCGTTCTTGGGTAAGGCCGCACGGAGGTGAAACACACATCTTGATTTTGGGTGAAGGGCGTGGGTAGGGCTGCCCGCCGGTTGGAGAAAGGCGTGCATGGTGTGTGTGGCACCCAGGTGATGTGTAGGGTTGGTGAGCGCCCGATTTGTGTGATGACTTGGCACGGGTTCTTGGGTGACTCGAGTGAGCGCCTGCCCATCGTGCAAGTGTGCACAGTGTGACTTTTAGGTGAAGTGTTGAGATTGTGAACGAAGGAGTGTCTCGTGTAGAGGCGCCTGTGTGTGGCGACTTGGAGGCGCACCCAAGTTGGGCAAACAACACGATCATGTGACAAGGTGAATGAAGGGTTGGTGAGTCGCGTGGTGACCGTGCGAGGTGTTGACGAGCTAGGCAACCGAGTTTTGCCAAAGATTTCAAATTTGGCTAAGTATGAAACTTGGGGTTTCCAAGTATACTTGTAAAGCTTGTAACTTGTAAAAGACTGTATAATATATTGTTGGACAGACTCATTGTTCAGGGAGTTGCCCCTCCCTTTATACTATGCAATTGTGTTCTTCATGTATAATTGCTAATGATAATGAATGTGTATGGGTGTTCATTGGTATAAAGGAAACATTAATAATACTTGGTTGAGAAACACAAACTAAGTAGGAATAAATGGTTAGACGTAGTCCACAAACATAAGTATTGGTGAAAAGGAAGTGTTCAGTGGTGCCACACACCGAGAGCTCGGTTGAAAGACTACCATGGCTTGGGCGGTCGTGACAGTAACCATCCCATGAAACTACCAATCCTGAGCCTCACCATCCAAATGCAACGTTGCCACCTTGATGGCCTCTGTCTTCGACATCTGGTTAAGCTGGAAATAAATGTCCAGCTTCTCCACCCAAGACTTTTCTGAATTGTTTGATGAACCATCAAATGTAGGCAAGTGGAATCTACTCGCTGCACGGTGGGTGTCACCATCATGGTAATTTCGGTACCCTCTATGATGGTCGCAGGGTCTACTATCTCGCTAGAGCTGAACAAAGTCTCTGAATGAAAGAGCATCCCTGAACTCTTGCCCATAGGCCTGGTACTCTGCAAAATAATCACCCATATGATCGGGCTCTGCCTCCTGCTGGGCTCCGGCACCCATGTCTGCTCCTAAGAAGGTGGGCATGGTAGAGCGTGTAGGGGCATGCGAGGCCACCTGCTACGCAGTATCACACTGCTCTGGCAAATGATGGGATCCACCTGATCCCTCACCAATCTAAAAAACATGTGGGCTCTCACACTGTCTGGCCTCTACTACCGTGAATCTCTGCCCCATCACCTCAATCTACCTGGACAAATCCTGCATTGATTTGAGGATCATATCCGCAATTCTCTTCCCGTCCTTGTCTGCCATTGGATCCTTCTGCTCTGCATCCACCACAGGCTCCTCTTGTTCTGAATCCACTACCAAAACACAGTCTCCCTCTCCGTAGGTATTTTCCAACCTACGCCTAGTGTCTCTGTATCTCCTACCTCCATAACATATCTAGGGTTTTTGTCCCAATGTCATAGATTGCTAGTTCCACAGTCTGAGCCAGAACTATGCTCTGATACCACTGTAGTATCCATTCCCGGGAATATTTCTCAAATACTAGCAAACCCCAACCAGAAAAATGTATAAGTGGTATAATAGCCGGAAAACTCACATAGATGAAATAACGATAGTGCAACAAACAACAATGTATACATGAAACTTAAACAAATACTCAAGAAAGGCAACAAGAAATGCTAAGCCATTTTATTATACTGAGCAATAAAATGAGTATAGGAGGTGATTAGAAAGATGGCACCTCGACTTGATAAGGTAAGTGAAGAAATACACTCAGAATAGCAAAGGAATGGCCTCACACTGATCTGTGTCCCAGCTGCTGGAAAACTGTTGTGCTGCTACTACTGCTGGAAATCGAATGAGGATTGGGGATATTCCCCTCCTCAGAAAAGGCTGAAACTCTGGAATCAAACTCTACTCAAGAAACCCATAAAGCTTTACTGGAATGGCCGACCCACGAAAATCACCCCCTTGGGGTTCTGCGCATTCTCTCAAGGCTCTACACTGCCACTGAATGAAACCCTCCAGAAATTTGCCTAAAACCTCTGCCAAAACCCTCCAATATGCAAGCGCTGATCCCCTGATCAAACTCCCAGCACAAATCCTACTGCAAACCCTCAAGCCAGAACTCTTGCCAGAAAGAACTGCGTCATCCCTCTCAGTGTTGCGCAGTCCTCCAAGATGCTCAATCCTCCTACCATAAATGCTAATGAAACTACTACCAAAACGCTGATGGAAATACCTTGCCCAAGTAGGCACTCGAAGTCCCCCGGGGCTAAGGGTGAGATCTTCGAACGGAGACACTCAATGCACTAAACAGTGCTGCAGACTAACTAAACAGCCAGCGTGCTCTAAGTCGGAGTGACTAGCTCAAATGCACATAACCGAATGCCAAAATGAGGAGGCTCCTCTCTCCTTTATAGCCTTTGCCTCTCTCAATCCCAAGGCTCACCTTCTCCAGCGCAGTCCCTCTCTTGCCACGTGTTTCTTCCCTATTGCACAGTCCCTCCAAGTGTCTGTGTGGACTCCATTTCTGCGTCCCCCCTTTTGGCCCCCCTTGGCTCCCCTTCAAGTCACAACGTTGTGCTACTAGGAAGTGACTTTTATTTTAAAAGTGAGTCATGTCCCCTTTCCTTCACCTTTTTATTCATAAATATCTATAAAAGGCAAAAATTAAGCAAAATCAAATATTCAAAGTAACCATGGCTAATTACGAATATTATACAATGTCACTTGTTACATTCACTATTGCAACAGAAGGATGTAGTATAATAATGAACATCATATTTTACTAACAAAAACTGCAATCAATAGATTTATGTCAGATAACGATATAGTTTAATTGTCAAAGTTGGCGTTAAGACCTAATTTCATACCAAT
The DNA here is from genome assembly GCA_000404065.3 of Pinus taeda. Lineage (NCBI taxonomy): Eukaryota > Viridiplantae > Streptophyta > Pinopsida > Pinales > Pinaceae > Pinus > Pinus taeda. Next base: position 15,973 of record APFE031519021.1, on the reverse strand, counting down.
GTGATCAGTGTGCTAAAATTTTGGTGGTGATTGATTTTTGAAAACGTATATATATGAACTATTGATAAAGCACATCATAATGTTTTCTAATATTTAGTATTGATGATTGGCAAGTGCTTTTATATCCATGTCAAAACTTGATAGAAGAACAAATGGTGGCTGGAGTAAATGGCAATGCTATTACCCTTGGGAGATCAATCGATTGGCATCTGGGTATAGAGGAAGCAAGCAAGCAACCAATCTTTGCTTAATGCACAAAAAAGGGTATATCAACACGGGCAATGATTGCTCATTCTAATTAAGCCATTAATGAATCTCATGATGCAGTTGTTGATTCTCTCAATTAAGCACAAGTATTGCTAAATTGAGTGAACCAAAATTACATATTGCTGCTCACTAGTGCCCATTTGTCGTAGATATGTCTATGTATTCCTGATCATCACTACCCACTAACAAACGCGTCACAAAATCCTATGTCGACAAAGCTGAGCCATGTGCAACAATCTCCGAACTATTCAACACCTTTTCAGGTGGCAGCCACAAGAAGCACCCAAATCTATTCACATTGATTATTGATTTAGTCAAACACCATATGAAGATCAAGGGCAACGACATTTATGGCAATGGGTGAAGGAATGTCACATATGTCAAAGTTAGAGTGTCTCGTAATGTATATGCAGGTGCAGGTGTCACTATCCACACTTGCATGGTAGATGTAATGGAAAACACTAGATTTTCCATAAACGAAATGAAAACCACGTAGTGTCCCAACACAATTGGTACAAAACTGGGGCCCTCAATGTTATAGACATTTTTTGGCACTGCAACCCAAATCATACATGTCCATAAACCAAGGGATTCTAAGTACCTAAAAGTGTTGCTTCATGCCCTAAAGGAACAAGGTCAACTGATTACATCATCTCCCAGAAGTTCTCCACAGAAAACCGCTCAGAACTGGTCAAAACTGGACCATACAGACTGCCCAATGCAGAGGGTGCGATGCATCTCACCTGCTCAGTGTAAAACGTGCGATGCATACTAGAAAGCCCTTTTGTAGGGTGTGATGGGCGAGAGTAGAAAATGCAGAGACAGTTTGCAAGGTGGATGATCATGGAATCTTCCAGAAACTTCTCCTGTGACACTTGCCTCTCTGAATTAGCCCAGGGATGAGTAAGAGATCATCAATCTCCAAGTGGAATCAAGAACTATCAGAGAGAGGACACTAATCAAAAACCCAGCAACTGACTCACCCCCCTGCAAACATCTATATATATCCCTCATCACAGAGATCCGGAGGCTGGAATCTTGTATCTTGTAAGGAAGTGTTGTTGGTTTCTTGGTGCAATATCATAGTGTTCGCTGATCTAAGCTTTTCATGAGGTGAAGAAGGGCTTTCATGCTGAAAGGATGACACTGGGTCAGAACAATGGGTTGTAATCCTCTTTGCTATTCTTGATATTAATAAAGCTATTCAAGTTTTCCTCCACATTCTTGTATGTTTGATGATATATGCATTTGTGTGGTCAATATATATCTGGTCCCATATTGTTTATGATTGTAGAT